>JAQZBX010085521.1:0-13118 GCA_029593785.1 Cabassous unicinctus
ATTGGGGTGATTGCCACACCTTACCCAATCTTTTGGTTAGTCTTAACCCCCCTAGTATAGTGAAGACAAAATCCTCCCTAACCTTTGGCATTCAGGTTCAACCCTCTCAGAGCAACTAATTGACTACCTGGCGTTCCCTAATCCATGGCAGAGAGGTCCACCCCTCTCAGACCTATGGTGTGTTGACATTAACCACCCTAATCTTTGAGGAATGTGCTCTACCCACTCTGTACCCTTGGGTGGCAAAACTCTCCCTGTACATTGGGCGGGAACATCCACCCTCCAACTGCCAGGGCAAACTCACCCTCTCTGTACACATGGGTGGGGTTCCTCTCTTGGCCCAAGGCGATGTCTTAATTCCAGATCTCAGCTTCCATGGTTTTCCTCTTAAAGCTGTTTCTCCTTCAGTCTCTCCTTTCCACGTCCCTTTTAGTCCAAGTGAACAGAGGCTTTGTTCATACAGGTCTCTCAAAAAGCTTGTTGGTTTAGCATGCAAGAAGAAGGGGTTCAAACCATCAGACAGTAAGACTTTCCACAAGTCTTTCCGAGATAACTGCATCTTCAATCCTGATTTACAAGTTCCAAGTTTAGTTAAGTCCTCAAATGGGGCACTATCGTCTGGGGGCTTGATTTCCAGAGGCTTGGAAGTTCCAGAATCAGTTTGTTTTCTTTGTGTCCAACAGTTCAGTTTTCAGCTTATCTCACTTGTCTAGCATTTTGCTATAATCTACAAGAAAAAGCAAAGCCACATTCTCCGAGTTTACTTCAGAAAGTTCTTCAGCTAAATGCCCAGGCTTGCCATTTTTAAATTCTGCCTTCCAGAAAACACCAGGAGTTAATCTTGCTAAGTTCTCTGCAACTTTAAAACACAGATCACCTTTCTTCCAGTTTCCAATAATAGTTTCATCATTTACTTCTAAGGCCTCATAAAATGTTTCTTTAGAGTCCATATTACTATCAACAGTCTCTTCAAAGCACTGTAGGTCTTTTCTACCAAGCATCTCACAATTCCTCCAAAAAATACCCCTTACCCATTTATAAAACTGTTCCAGCATTTCGGTAATTGTAAAAGCACAGCCCCACTCTTGGTACCAAATTCTGTATTAGCCAAAGGAGTGCTGATGGAAAATACCAGAAATCGGTTGGTTTTTATAAAGGGTATTTATTTGGGGTAGAAGCTTACAGTTACCAGGCTATAAAGCATAAGTTACTTCCCTTACCAAAGTCTATTGCCACATGTTGGAGCAAGGTGGCTGCCAACATCTGCGAGGGTTCAGGCTTCCTGGGGTCTTCTCTTCCCGAGGCTTGTTTCTCTCCAGGCTCAGCTGCCCTGCTCTCTCCACAAGGTCAGCTGTAGACTATCAGGCAATCGGCTCTGATTCTTTCTGGGCTGGGCTGCTCTGCTCCTCTGTGTGCTTACTTCCTGGGCTCCAGCTCAAAACTCCTGCTCAAAACTCCAATTAACTCTACTGCTCTGCTGTGTAGTTTTCTCTGTGAGTTCCTGCCCACCAAGGGGGTGGGGACTCAACATCCTACAGACGTGGCCCAATCAAACCTTAATCATTAATCAAGTAAAAGTGAAATCTCTGAATCCAATACAATCTTATGTGCAAACAGGCCAGTTTACAAACATAATCTAATATCTATTTTTGGAATTCATAAATAATGCCAAACTGCTACACCTAGTAATACCATTACTAGGTATATACCCAGAAGAACTGAGAGCAGAGACATGACATCTGCACACCAATGTTCATAGTGACGTTATTCATGATTGCCAAAAGTTGGAAATAACCCAGGTGTCCATCAACTGATGGATAAACAAATTATGATGTATACACGATGGAATATTATGCAGCAGTAAGAAGAAATGAAATCATGACGCATATGACAACATGGATGAACCTGGAGGACATTATGTGGGGTGAAGGAAGCCAGACACAAAAGGACAAATAAAGTATGATTGTGCTGTTATGAACTAAATATCCTGTATAAACTTTTTGAGTTAAAAATTAGAATATAGGTCACGAGAAAATAAGAGGAGAGTAGAGAACGGAAAGCAGAGGGTTAATCTGTATAATCTGTATAAGATAGTAAAACTTCATGCAAAATAAGAACATGGATAATATTGCATATCTAAGACTGTTTTTACAAAACAAAAATAAATAAAGGAAAATGAATAGCAGCTATGTATGCTAGGTGAGGCATAGAGAGATTGAGAGGTGATGAGTTGTGTTTGTTTTTATTATTATTTTTGGAATAAATGAAAATGCTCTGTGTAACTATGAATCTTGTCATCCAACGAGTCAAGCCAGGGGGTCGCCATGAGTCCAGGGGGGATGGGGAGGGAGGAATAGAATAGATCAAACAGGGAGTACTTAGTGGTTAGTGGAATTGTTCGGCATGATCTCACAGTGATGGACAGAGGACATGGTAAATATCATCAAAATTTATAAAAGTATATGGTCTAAAATGTAAACCATAGTGTAGACCATTGACCTTGTTTAGAAGCTATGTTTCACAATTTGTATATCAGTTATAACAAAGCTACCATCCACATGTAAAAAGGTATTAATATGGGGGGGAGGAAGAGGGGAGGATGTTGGGTATATGAGAGTCTCCTGTACTCTGTGTGTGACTTTGCTGTGACCTACAACTTCTTTGAAAACAAAATGAAAAATAGTGAGACACTGGGGAAGGTGCCACGGTACAGACAGGACACCAGATATTGCAGTGATGAAAGGCAAAATGTCAAAAAAAAATTTTTTTAAATATTTTTCATTTTTTCAATATCCCAATCTTTTAATTTTATTTTATTTTTAGTTTGTTTAAATTTTTACGTATTTTATCTCTTATATTTGAACTTATCATTATTATTTCATTTTCCTATTAACTGTATTTGTCTATTGTAATGGCTTCATCTTTGAAGAAGCTTTGGTTCACAGAAGGGTTACAACTAGAGCAGGGGAGGATCATTGGTGTGGGGTGTCAGGGACGGGGGATGCATGGGAGGAAGTTCATCTAAGTATACATATAAGGTATATAAAAATGTTCAAATGTTCATGGGGCATTGTCACAGTGGGTGGAGACTCACACAATAAACAAGAGAATACTGAATTCCCATCCTGGACAGCTCTGCCACATTCTCTAGGGGAGGAGCAGCAGTCCCCCAAGTGCAGAGGCAATGACTGGTGAAGAAGGATGATCCACTGATGGGCCCTTAATATTGATGACTAGGCTTATGACTCTTTGCTCTTGAAATTGAAACTTGGCCTATTGTTATAGGGTGCCTGGGGGTTGCCTCCTCAGGGCCTCCTTGTTGCTCAGGTGTGGCCTCTTTCTGGGCCAGGTTCAGCATATGAGTGCATTGCCTTCCCCCCAGCGTGGGACATGGCTCCCGGAGAAAAGCCTCCCTGGCACTGAGGGATTGCTGCCAAGAGCCAACTAGTGATGCGGCTGGAAAGAGACCTCGAATGGGAGGGGGAAAGGTAAAGACAAATGAGTTTGTGGGGCTATGAGACTTCAAAGTGATTCAGGGGGTCATCCCAGAGGTGGTGCTTACACATATCTCAGCAGGATCTCGTGGACTTCCAGAGTGGATGCCACCCCAGGTGGTGGGGCTCCTGAGGGATCTGGAGACACCTAGGTCCTGTGGTTGGGGCGGACAGCTCCAGAGTTTGGTGCCTTGTCAGTGGGCCCTACTTTGGAGTTTGTGCTCCTGAGCGTGACAGAGTTGGACTCAATTGTGTCTTCCCTGCACATGGCTCATCTCTCCCTTCTATTTGGACCTATACTTGGTGCTGGAGTTTGTGGGTATGCATCTGGAGACTTGAGTGTTTGGGCTGTCCATGTGCCAGCTGGGCCCGGAGCCTCGGTGGAGCTGCAGC
Organism: Cabassous unicinctus; assembly: GCA_029593785.1. NCBI lineage: Eukaryota > Metazoa > Chordata > Mammalia > Cingulata > Chlamyphoridae > Cabassous > Cabassous unicinctus. The sequence goes on from JAQZBX010085521.1 coordinate 3,888, forward strand.
ACCTACTCTGCGGCTCATTGGACTCACCCAGGACAACTGGTGGGGAGATGATGATGGACGGTGGCCATCCCAGGGAACGGAGAGAGTCTGCTCCTGCAGGCAGGATGGTCCCATCCATCTTCCCCATGGGATGTAAGCCCCCTTTCAGTTGGAGGTGGAGTGGACATCACCAACCCAGAGTCCTCAGGACTGGGGGAAGAGCTATGGACTAGAGTGGACTTACTGGTATTCTACTATAGACATATTGTGATTCTAGCAATAGAAGAAACTGCAATATTGATATGGAGCCAGTGGCTACTAGAGTCTCTGGGAGTAGGGAGAGGGGAAAAACAGCTGTAATATGGGGGATTTTTCGGGACTTGAGAATTGTCCTGAGTGACGCTGCAACAACAGATACAGGCCATTTTGTATCATCACATAGCATGCGGAACTATGTGGGAGAGAGTGTGGACTGCAATGTGAACTGTCGGCCACGCTTGATGGCAGAGCCCCAGGATATATTTATCGATTGCAATGAATGTGCCACGCTGGTGAGGGATGTTTATGTGAGAGGTTGTGGGAGATGTGGGAGGTGGAGCATATGGGAATCCCTGTATTTTTTGTGTAAGATTTATGTAATCTAAGGAGCTTTAAAAAAAAAAAAAAAAAGTTCAAAATATGTTTGGGTTTCCAGTAAAAACAAAAAAAAGAAAAAGAAAATGCTCTGGAAGTGATTGGGGTGATGAAGGCACAAACATGTTATTACACCAAACACCACTGATTGTACTCTTCGGATGGATTTATGATTTATTAATACATTTCAATAAAATTGAAAAAATGCTTAAGAAAAGAAAAATATGAATGTACAAAATAAATTAGATACACGGAAAGGAAATAGCAGTTATGTATGGTAGGGGAAGCTTAGAGAAATTGAGAGGTGAATATTAAGGAGTACAGTTTTTTGTTTGTCTGGTTCTCTGTTTATTACTACAATTAATATTGGAATAATGAAAATACTCTAATAAGGATTTAATTGATGAATGCACAACTATGTGATTATACCAAATACCACTGATTGTATACTTTGGATAGATTGTATGCTTTATTAATATTTATCAATAAAACTGATTAAAATTTTTTAAAAAAGAAAACTTTAAGAAAGCTATTGGAAAATATTGCAAAATTTCTTATGTCAGGTTTGATAAAAATTATGCTAAGTATAAAAACTGTAAAAATCACAAATACACAAAAAAGGAAAAGTTTGGCTACCTAAAAACAAAAATGTTCTATATATTAAAATAAACAAAAGTATACAAAAAAGTTGGATAAGATCTTTTTACAAATGATAAAAGTATTAATATGAATTATTAAATATCTACTATTGTACAATATAGAGAGCTTTTTCATAGTTAGAGTAACAACTACTATTACTTTTAAAATTATAAACAACCAAGCAATAAGGCATACACTGGTTGGTATTGCTATGTAAAAACTACTTGTAAGTTAAAAATCTTTCAATGAATACATTATAAAGAGTAGCTCCATCTATACTATTGATTGTTTTTATTATAACTTTTGTTATTTCCCAAGTTGTACGTTTAGTTTACATTTAAGGAGATATAGCCCTCCCCAAAAAAACCACAGTTTTGTATGTTTATTTGAAAAAATTAATATGTATATAAAACATATATCACATATTTTATGGTATTTTGATATAAATTACATTCTAAAATAAAAAGCTGATCGAGACAAAATATTGAAAATATTTATATATTTTAGAAAAGGCCTATAAGCTCAGATGAGTTTTCAATAAAAGTCACACACTTGAATATACAATGTCTAATAAATTAATATACATATTTAAAGAAATTTCTATTTCAATCCTCTTCTCTCTTTATGTATCACTTCTTTGACTATAGGCTATCATTAATTTACCTTGAAATGGCCTTCTTCAAAAGCTTTTTAATTTCATTAATTTTACAGGTATGCTCTTTATGGATAACCACAAACGCATTACAGCCTTCTGGTGGTGGTTCTTCAGCTGCAATCTAAGATTTCAAAGATTATATTTAGCTATAGTAGTTGATAATTACAAATTCAAAATACTAACACATGTTACTTTGATTAAAATAAATAATAGAATATTATTAAATTATTACTCTAATTAAACACACCTATATGTAGGCAGAATCAAAGATAAATATAATAAAATGAACTTACACTAGGAAATACATGATTCAACATTGTTGTAAAAACTCTATTAAATTAAAATTTTCATTATAATTAATTCCAACAGTGACTTGTCCTCATAATTTTCTTTACTGAAATGACTGTAAAAATTAAATTAATATATTCAATTATATTATAACCAATGATAATTATATGATCAATGACAGGCTATAGAACCAGGTATTATACATTTGGAAATCCTTTTGAACTACAGATGTTTACATTCAGATAGCTTTATGTACACTGCTAGTATACCTCTTAAATACAGTTTCAGTATTTTTACATACCTGTTGAAACATCTGGATAGTTGGAGAGTATGCCCTTATAGAGAAAGCAAACTTTAAGAGATTGATGTGCAAATTGTCTAAGAACTGCCCAGCTTTCTTCAAGATTAAGTTGTAATAAGAATAATCTGATTCTATAAAAAGAAACCAAAAGAAAAAGAATGTTAATATTTTGTACCCAACACATTTGCACATCCTCCACCATAAAGCTAACTTATGTTATGGATGGTGTTTGAGATAAATGGAAAATTAAAATCTTTGTTGTATTATTAACTTCAATTTGGATCTTCCAGTGATATCCAAGCAATCAACACAAGACCAAGTGAAAATAATCTTGCCATTAAATCTATTTGGAAGATGCAGGCATTTTAGACCAATCCACTCCAATGTTATGGGCCAATAATATAAGGAAAAGATATAGGCCCTACCTACAATTTAAAAGGAGACTAAGACTAGCACACACAAAAATTAGAGTAATACGATTGTTAATAAGTTTTAAATTACATGTATGAATGATTCCTAGTGAGATATTGTACACATGGTCAAGTGTAATTAGTGTGTCCAGAATAGCTTATGAGACTGGACATGAACCAGACCTTTAAGAATAAGAAAATTGCCACTTTGACTGGAACTGGAACAAACTAATCTGAGCTGCTGGTTTCATCCTCTAAAGGTATTTCCAGAGATCCAAAAAACACAAAAGAGAAGCATGGATCCTAGAATTTAACTTAAAAACTCAGACACCCCAGGGAAGACAGATCTTTGGAATGAGAGGGGGCAGAAGAGAATGGCAGCCTAGAGCTAAAGAGGGCCTGGTGGCACTTATGAGGATAAGCAGGGAGAGAACTTTCTATTTGTTACTTTTCTTTTCTCTACATTGTGTCAGAAAACTGCAGTGTCATTTCAATGCCAGTCAGAGGTGGTAAATTAACAACAGGGCATCTCTGGAGTCCAGCTGGTACAGGCATCTGTAGGTTGGCCCTGGGTAATTCTCTGGCCATTTCTACTCTTCCCTACTCATTAGCAGTGGGTCACCAAATGAGGGAAATTTCTCATACAATAGAGCAGATTTGGCAAAACAGTCCCCTAAGGATCATAGAGGTGAAAAGAGGTGGCAGAGGGGGTATGAGACTATACTGTGATACCAGATACTCCTCTTCAGAGAAGAAGAACATGTTGTGGGGAGAGGAGACAGAGGGAGATTAGATTATTTGCTACAATCACTGAACAATTATTCCAAAGACTGGACAATTACTACAATGTTTACACTTGCTCAAAAAACGCTGGGCCCTTGACCTGGATCCTCCCCTTACCACAACCCACTCAGTATGTGGGTGTCATCTGGCCCTCTGTGTCACCATGAAGGAACTGGGATTCAGGGAACCAGAGTAAATATGCATACAATGTGACTACTGTTTTTGCTGTGAGAAAGTCTTTTGTCTCTGATCCAGGAGTTTCATGTCTTCTGTTGGTATCCATGAAACAAATCTGTTAGGTTGTAAACAGGGTAAAATCTCAGATCCTTAAAAGTATGACAGTTTGGGTGACAAAGATGCAATGCTGATAGACACATGCATTTCTGGAAAAGGAAAACCTAGCTTTATGGGTCAATTAAAAAGATTTGAGGGAAGTCCTTGTGAATTGATAGCAGACATATTACCCAAATTAAATGGTCAATCGGACAATAAATGGTCTTCCACCATTTATGAAGAGGAAATGAAGATGTGGTTACAGGCCAAATACTGGGAAGTAGATTCAAAGACACTTCCCAAAAGATGTCTTAGTTGTTAACTCTCCTCCATGCAAACAGACTTCCTCACCATTTGATTGATCAGCTTCAAGCCCATTCCATATGACAACAAATACAAAAACCTTTTTTGGGTTAGAGAAAGGCTAGACTTTCTTTAGACAATAATTGAGAGCTGTACAGGTACTGAATCTACCATATGTATAACTGGTGACTCTAGTACAGAAAATCAAGGGAATAAAACAGAAAAAAATTAAGAAAATTGTAATCCAAGAAAATTCTCCAAAATAAAAAGGAGTAATAAACTTACATAATAAAAAGTGATATAATTTTACCTGTGGAAAAAAAGACTCAGAACAGTTAACACTGAAATTTTCTAGTAAAACTATGGGATTCTACATTAAAAAGAGGAAAAACACTTTGGCCATCCCAGAAAAAGACCTAGTTATTTATAAATAAAAGAAAACAAGGCTGGGCTTCTAATAGCCAACAACAATATATTTTGCCACAAAACAACAGCACATCATTCAAAAAGAAAAAAGAAAAGATAAGGTAAGACAAAGAATTTTTATTCATACAAATTGTCTTCTGAAGCAGGAAATTCACAAATAAACATTTATGTATGTAAAGAACTAATGGGTTATTGTTTAAGGAGTTCTTCCTGAGCATCAGTTAAACTTCATAAAATCAAGAAATAATTGGAGAAACTGCAACATAACAGCTGATGGTGAGCTCTGAACATACTTAACAGTAGAAATAAGAATAAATTAGAGGATTGAGAGTGACAGAAGACTACATTAATGTATGCTCTGACAATGTAGAAAAATATACCACTAACAAAAATACAAAAAGGAGAAATTAAGTAGAAAGTAAAATAAACTCAGTGATTGCCTCACAAGTATTAGCTGGGAGTAAAAGAATATTACCTGATTCCAATAAAGCAAGTAATAGAAGCTTACGTATACCTAAGAAAACAAAAATAAAGACTAAGAAATAATATTCATGAAAAAATTAAATGGTGGAAGGAGAAGAAAGGGTCACTAGCTATTTCATTACTGTCTATATCAGGAGAGCAGGGGACCAACCAACAATATCTTAAGAAAGAGAAGACTAAGAATTTTACATAAAGATACTAATATAAAGGTATCCCTCAAACAAAAATAGAAGTCTTCCTTAATGCTCAATTAAACACAAAAGTAAAGAAATTAAAGCAAACAAGACAGATCATGCCATGAAAGACATATATACATCACAGAATACATGTAACATACCTGAATGACAGAAGAGAGACAAAAGAAATAAATTGTTTCAATAACTAGAAAAGAGTTTGATTCACCTACTAAAATTAAAAGATTTTCAGATTAGCTAAGAAAGTATAATAAAAATAGATGAAGTATGGAAAAGACACGTCTTAAAGTATTAAAAACAACTACCTGAGGACTCAGAAAATTGGAAAGCCTCTTGGGAGCTTCGTACTTAAGCAATCCTTGAGTCCTCTCTCACATGGCAGGTTCAAAAAATGGTGGAGCTCCATTTTCCTGTGTGTTTCTCTCTCTGTATCTCTGTTTATATCAGGCCCAGAAAGAAGGTGGAGACTCAACCTGAGTCACACCTCGATGACACAGTTCAATCAAAAGCAATCTAATCAAGCGATCTAAAGTGAATCTAAGGAAATCAAAGGGTACCACACCCACAGGAATAGATTAAAAGAACATAATCTTTTTGGGATTCATAAAAGAATTTCAAACTGTCACAAATACCCAAGTGCAGAAAGCTGGAGAAGAGGATTCTTTAATGCTATGTATAAATCCACACAAATCTCAAACTCATTTCTGAGCTATACCAAGCTCAGGCTTTGTCTCAGACCAAAACCAGCATTGCAAAGATTTAAGAACTGAACTGAGATGTAAACCACCATTCACAGAAAGTGAGACAGCATTTGCAATCTGAAGATATCTGCACTGATTGCCTGCTAAACAAAAAGTACAATACTCTCCAAAGGATTATAATAGCACTCAGAATATACATAACACTACATTCACAAAGTCTGGTAGGTAAAATTACTTGACATACAAAGAACAAGGAAAATTTGACAAATTACCAAAGGAAAAGAGTCAACATTGTGATGAGCACAATGTTATAATCATCAAACACTTTAATAATGCAATTGTAACTATGCTCCTTGAGGTAAAGAAAAACACTTTAAATGAAATAGGAGTTTTAACAGAGAAATAGAACATATAAAAAGAACGAAATAGAAGTTTCAGAGCTGAAAAATATACTTTATGAAGTAAAAAAGTATTCACTAGTTAAACTCAAGAGTAGAATGAAGATGACAGTGAAAACAGCACATTTAAAAATAGAACAATGGAAATTACCCAGTATGAAGAAAAAGGAAAAAAAGATTAAAATAAAAAAGCAGAGCTTCAGAGACCTGCATAATTAAGTCAAACGGTTTCACTTACATAGCATTGGGATCTACAGAAGAGTAAAAAGATACTGGCACAGAAAAATATTTAAAGAAATAATGTCTGAAAGCTTCCTGAATTTGAAGACATAAATTTACAGATCCAAGAAACTTAGCACACTTCAAAAAAGACAAACTCAAATAAAATATGCCTAGACACATCATAATCAAACTGCCAAAAACCAAAGATGAAAAAAAAAAAAACCAAAACCTTAAAAACAGCTAGAGAAAAATAACCTATTACAAATATGCAAATCTCCAGAGATTCACATCAGAAACCGTAGAGGCCAGAAGACAGTGGCCCAGCCCAACACCTTTAAATTGATAAAAGAAAATACTATTAACCCAGAATTCTAAATTCTTCAGTAATAAAGGAGGAATAATTCTTATAATTCTAATAATTCTTAGATGAGAGAAACCTAAGAGAATTTTTGCTAGTACATCTGCTCTAAAAGAAATGCTAATGCCAGTTCTTCAAAACAAAGGGAAATGATACAAGAGGAAAACTTAGAAAGCTAGGAATGAAGACCAAGAAGAATGGTATATAGCTGTATACATATTAAAGAATATATTTGCTCATAAATTCTTTAAATATGACTGTTAAAGCAAAAAACATTAACATTGGTAGGGTTTTCAATATAGAGAGATGTAATACGCATGATATGTATATAAAAGTCAGTGGGAGGGGAATATAGGAACCTACAATATGGTTGCAATCCTTCTATTTCAAGTGAAATGGCAAAATATTAGTATATGTGGAGTATTAGGTATGTATATTGCACTCCCTGGGGCAACAAAAAAGTAACATGGATAGATATAGCCAAAAAGCCAAAAAACAATGGAGTACTAAATAATATTATTTTTAAAAGGATAAGCAGAATAATAAAAAACTGAGACATTAACATTAACTACATAATTGTTAATACTCTAAACACTCCAATTAGAAGACAGAAATTGACAGAGCAAAGAGCAAGCTTTTACTATACGCTTCCAACAAGAAACATACTTTAAATATAAAGATACAGATGCGTTAAATGGAAAACATACATAATATGCAAATAATAAGCATACAAAAGTTAGCATGCCTATAATAACATCAGGAAAAGTAGACTTCAAAACAGGAATATTGAGAGAGTGAAAAAGGTACATCTAATGATAAAATTATAAAAGGGGCAATCCATTAGTAGGACATAATTATAAACGGGTATACCTGAAAACAGAATCTCAAAATACCAGACATAAAAAAATGACAGAAGGGGTATAGCTCAGTGGTAGAGCATTTGACTGCAAAAAAATGACAGAATTACAGGGAGAAAAGGAGATTCCAACAGTATAGGAGGATATTTTGACAGCCCTCTCTTAGCAATTAACCGAAAAAAACTAGACAAAACTATCTAATTATTATTGACATTGATAGAACATCATCTCCAACAACTGCAGAATATACATTCACTTCAAATGTGTATGGTATATTCACAAAGACTAACTGTATACTGGGTTAAAAAAAACCTTCAATTTTCAAAGAACCGAAATCATACAAAGTTTATCTTCTAAATGAAATGAAATTACATTAGCAATCAATCACAAGAAGATAACTAGATAGCCCAACATATCTGGAAATCAAACCAAAAACTTTTAAGTAATTCACAGACAAAAAATTCAATCCCAAGAGAAATTATAAAAAGAGTTTAAGTAAGTGACAAGTAAAACACAACATATAAAAAGTTTTAGGATATAGTAAAAGCAACTGCTTATATTGGAAAATAATATCTAAAATCAATGACTTAAGGCTTTACATTAGAAAATGAGAGAAGAGCAAAGAATTCCAAAGGAATCAAAAGCAATGAATAAATACAGTAAGAGCTGAAATCAAGAAAATAGACAAGAGACAATTAAGAAAATTAACAAAAGAATATCTTAATTAATTTAAAAGATTCACAAAACTGAAACACTTCCAGTTAGACTGATCAAGGAAAAAAAAGAAAGAATACAAATCATCAGTAGAGGAAATGGAACATCAGTCAGCAATAAAAAGAACAAACTACAGGTGCAAACAACAAAATACATGAATCTCAAAATAATTTTGCTGAGAAAGGGAAGTCAGAAACAAGATTATATATATTATATGACTCCCCTTACATGAAATTCTAGAACTGGCAAAACTAAGCTATAGGGAATGAAAAAATATCAGCAATTTCTTAGGGCTGGGTATGGGGGTAATGTTTACTGAAAAGGGACGTAAAATATAAGGGTATATACATTTGTCAAAACTCAAACTCTTCACTTAAAATGAGTGCCTTGTATCTGTGTGAAAGGTTGGTTAAATAAATTAAAAGATGGGAATACTTATACCTGGCAATTGAATAAGAAGAAAGAAGTTATAATCTTGATATCAGTCACCATCTAATTTTGGCTCAAAATCACTCACCAAGACAAAAAAAAAGACCTTTTAAAACGCCGAAGGCTATAATTCACAAAACAAGATTTAAAAGCCATTATGTACCAAATATTACAATACGGCTTTC
>JAQZBX010085522.1:0-13123 GCA_029593785.1 Cabassous unicinctus
ACATCCTCATTACCTCTACAATCCCCCATCCTTACTCTACAGTGATAGTCCGGAGCTGTGAGGGCTTATCAAGCTGACACAGGCAACCTGAGTCAGGCACTCTGCCAGCACCAAGCTGGGTGGCCTTGATCTATGCCTACTTGTTTCAGGTTCTTCGTCTGCCTACCAGGCACAGAAACTCTGGTCACTTTCACAGAAGCAGTGTACAAATGAATGAGTGGGAGCCTGTGGGGTTGAGAAATGGAAAGTGTCATCTACATGGGAAGTATTCATCTTCTTAGTATGAGTGTCTGGAGAACTGAAACAGGGGAAGTCTCCCATATTAAAAAGAGGCACCAGAGCAAACAAGTGTGTCATCCCTTCACTGAAGAATGGCTTATTTCTGAATGTCTGACTGAGTGCCATTAGGGAAAATGATGAAGCAGAGATGTGAATCAACTGCTATAAATAAACTCCCTTTACCTTGAAATAGCTTGGAACTTTAAAAACCTGTATTTGGCCTGGATCATCGGGACAATAGCTCAGTCCCTCCCGCCCCCTGCCCCATTGTCCCCAGGCGTCATGTAGCTTTTCTTCTTTTACTTGACGTTGCTGGGCTCCAGTTCCTCCTCGTTAGCTTCAGGTTTGTTTCTTTTGATCATGCGCAGGTCACACCAGCTGTCCCTTCCTGGTGTGACACTGGGAGAGATAGGATCGAGCTCTAGCTTTACCCTAACTTTTCCATGGGTGGGGGCTTTCCAGGACATTTTAAAATTCTGTGCCTCCATCGTTCTTCCTCCCTCCCTATAGTGGGACCTGGTCCCGGCCGCCTCCGCTGCTGCAATTCCTCTGTGCTTAGCAAGCATGTGGGACTGAAAGCCTCGTCGCCTTTCTTTCTCGCTGCAGCTGCCACACTTAGAGAAGGAAGAGGAATCTTCAGGCATCAGATGTTTGCTTGAGTGGGCTGCCCTTCCCTCTCGGAACTCAGAGTATGGGATCAGGATCGTCTCCGTGCCCTCTACTACTACTGGAGCAGCTGGGGGATATTTTTGCAGTAGTGGCACTAAAGGAACGAGTGTAATTGCCCGGAGCTTTCCTCCATGTGGGACTGTCCAAGAGGTCAAAGGTTGGGGTGGAGTAGGGCAGACTGAGTCACCCTCGTGGAAAATGAGCTGGGTTGGTGTAAGCCTGGTCCACATACCTCCTCCAAGACCTCTATATCCAGTCCTCTCTTTCAGCCTCTAAATCTAAGCTTACTCTCAAGAAGCCACGGGCCTGTACTACCTCATTTTAGCCCAGCAAGTTGTTCAAACAACTCTTGACATTTGATCTTCAAGGATTTGTTTAAGCTGAGAACAACGAACAGTCGCTGCTACAAGAATCTCTTCTAAGAATAGATTTTTGGGGCCCTAGTTAGAATGAAGAGTGTGTATTCCTAAAAAGCAAATCAAATTATTTGCTCCTAAAATGCAAAGTATTATCTACCCATATATATGTACATATGTGTGTGTTTGTTTATACACAAACACACAAATTTATATATGTCAATACTTAGATAATATAATTATGTTTCAAGTCAAGTAGGCAGAAGTATATATTAGGATCACTTTAAAGCTATTTCTGTAAGTAATAACTTGTTCTGGAACGTTTTCTCAAAGTTTGCAATAATTCTCTGAGCCATTTAGTTGTCAGTGACCTTGAGTCGCTTAGCCAGGCACTCAGAGGGTAACATCTCCTAAACCTCTGGGGTCCCAATTGCCAGAAGTATTTCGGAAACTATTCTGGGAAACAATGCCTCAGGGACTACAAAGTCTACATATTCTTTTACAAAGAATTAGGATATTGGGGGAAACTTTGACACTTAAGTTGCAACAAGCTGTGGGAAAGGGGTATGTGTGAGGCACATGCACAGACTGGAATCTGTCTCTAGGAACTCCATGATGCAATAAGTGAAAACAGGCATTTAGTAAAGAATTTTTGATGTCCTCATGGGCAAAAATGTCCCTTAAATGATAGTTTCTATCCGATAGAATTTAAAATAATCTTCTGGGTTTTTATGTCAACTTTTTAAGAGGACATAAAATAATTTTGCTTAATTTTGTTCTTTTTATTTTTGCGTAAAACAAAAAAAAAAATCTATTTTTTTTCCTCCAGAAGTACTAAAATGCCAAGAGGGAGCAACCTGTGGCTTGATCAGAAACATACAAACTTTAAAATAAGACTATTTATGATTGTTGGTTTATTGATATATTAGGTAAAGAAAAAAGTGAATTTTTAAAAAAAGTCGTTATGTTTTAGGATGTTTTAGTTTGAATTTTCTAAGGCAAAAAAAAAAAAAGTCAATACAAATTTTCTTTTTAGCAAAAAAATCTGCCAGACCAAGTAATCTTTTCACCTTCAACTATCAGATGCCTTTTCTCATCCCTCCTCTATCCCCACCATTAAAATGAGTTCTTATCTGCACTATGTGTCTAAATTCCAACAAGTTTTCTTATTAACAGTGCTTAGATAGGAATCTATTAGCTAGGCCAGGTAGTCTCAGGAAAACAACAAACCAGGAAGATTTGTCCTCTGAGGTGTAGAATTTCTGTGATAATTTTAATTTTGTGTTTTCACAAAATTAAAAATTATTTTAAGCAATGCTGGGTCATGTATGCTTGATTTGTAATTGAGTGCTATTGGTATTCCCAATTCTGTATCTGAATTTACATCTGTGTTTCCATTTCCTTAGCACTACTGAAGACCAAAAGGCACCATAGTAAAGTGTGAGGAATAAGTATTTACAATTCACATGGAAAAAAGTAGTGGGAAACTACTCTCAGCAAATGGCAAGGTAGGCGAGCAGAGCTCAAGAAGATACCAATCATAGCAGTTAGCGCCGTGATTATGTTGCTAGCAAGCATAGTAATGGGACCTCATCTTTCTACTCATGCAGGCCATACAGGAAGTTATACATTGGAAAACTTTCTATTAAATGGAATTTAATGTTTTTTCCAGTACTGCATTTTGGCAAGCAATTCTCAATGGCCCATCAACCTAACAAATCAATGGTTTAAAAATGAGTTCGTTTTTTTCTTTGGATTTTTGAGTTGTATCACAGCTATAGGCATAAGTTCGGTACTTGTTTTATTTTTTAGTTATTTAACAGCAAAATGATAAAAATAACATTTCTCAACACTGAAAATTCTGAGAATGTTTTCCTTTAAAAAGCAAACATAAATAAGTTCATGAAAGCACTAATCCAGGAGACTAATTTTTAGTGTCTCCCTTTGTTCACATTTCAGTACCATCTCCCACCTGGACTTCATGCCCACATGCCCTTCTTCCCCAGTTGTTCAGGAGCTCCACAATGGAACCCTCCCTTCCCTGAACCTCATTTCAAAGTCACCCTTTCTGCAGAGAAGATGCACTTTTAGCCTGATGAGTACTAGAGATATGCCAAAAGATTATTCTAATAAACAAGGTACAATAAATGCAGAACATTAATTCATATTCAACACCAGAAAGCAAAAATGAGAAAGAGTGTCAGTTGGCAGAGGGCCAATCCTATAATGCTATTAGTTAATGAATTGAACTGGAACTGTCATTGTAAGATTTAAGGTATAAGGAGGGTTCTTTAGAAAATTTGTGACAATCAGATTTTAATGTGGCCCATTATAGTTTTGAGTCTTTCCATTTGCTCATGAATTGAATTTATTACCCATTTGTATATGTTTTTACTATCAGACAGCTTTAATTTTTTTAATGCTTTTCTGGATCCATCCTCCTTTCACTCTCTTGCTACATACATCCCTGCCTCCACTGTCTCCAAAGCCCATTGCATCTAAGTATAGACACTCAGGTACATACATACAGAGAGACCTACACACGGAGACACACACAGCTCTCGGGGGAAGGAAAGCATTGATAAAGTGTATGAAGAGCCCAAGAGCTACAACAAGAAGCAAAACAAAAGCTAGAGGCAAGGTGAGAGTAAGAAAAATTGAATGCATCTTGCTTCTTTGGGGTATCCAGTCGAAACATTGAAACATTCAAATTTAGTTTGTGAATTTATATTTCTCTTTCTGAACACAGGTGTGATTATGAGGTAGCTTTCAGAGTGCTCTTTCACCATATTTATCCTTACATAATATAATCTTCAGCCAGCCACTGGAATACTTATGCTGCCTTTTTTTCTGGAGGAGATCTTGAATCCCTAAAGGTTACAGACTCCAGAGCCAATAAAAAAGGACACTGTTTTGTTTTTCCAGCCTCTTAGGAAGTTGTTACCCTTAACAACGGGAGGGCTGATTTATGTCGGCCCATTGGGGAGGGATGCTTAGCTGACAAAGACAAATAGGATAAACAGAATTTGGCCCATGACTTGGTACACCATCTGAGTTTTGTAGTAGGAAAACAGAATGTTCATTTGCATACCTTCAGAGACATTCTCAAGACACATTATCCCATAAATTTCTGAGTGAGTAATTTGTATTCTCAAAATCCTCTGGGGAGGGATCTACAGAGTAAACTTCAGAGATGTTTAGGCAACCAGGAACAGGATGGGTTCTTTAGTTGGCCCACGGCTTCCTCAGTACTTTGTCACACTCTGTCAGGACATGAGGTGCAACCTCCCCTGATAAGTTGGCTCTACTGTGCACCTTGACTTTGTTACTTCCTTTCAATGTTTGAAGGTTACCTTTTAAGCAAAAATATCAAGAATGATTTGTAAAAGATTTTTCAAATATCACATTTTAAAATCTGCTTAATTAGAAGTCAAATATGAAGGAGTCTGTGCAAAAGTATAATAAAAAATCTAAAGCACAGGACTAGGAAGCTCTAAATAACATTTCCTGTGGTGTCAAGCCAGTAGATTGGTCTCCCTCTAAACCCTACAGGAGAAGAGGAAAGTCCTTGTATTTCTAAACTGCTATAGTGTTCATCTCTAAAATGAAGACAGAAGTATCAAACTCAAAGGGCTGAGGTTAAGTAAGTAAATTAGTTATTACCGTATGGGCATATATGTATAGCTATTATAAATACAAGTGTATCAGATAGCTTTGCTTGCTTAATGGTTTAAGACAACTACCATTTATTTAGGTGACTTAGGCTAGGCTCAGCTGGATGGTCCTTCTGATTGGTTGGACTCTGTCATAAATCTGGGGTCAGTTGCAGATAACCTAGGTGGCTCTGCTGCCAGGATATGGCTGGCTGTTGGTTGGGACAATGGGAACCAATGATCCATATGTTTCTCATCCTCCAGTAGGCCAGCCTGAGCTTGTTCACATGACAAGGCTCCGAAATAGAGAAAAGCTTGCAAAGCCCCTTGAGGCCTAGGCTCAGAACTGGTGCACTACCATTTCAGCCATACTCTATTGACCAAGGCAAGCCACAAAGTCAGCACAAATTTAAGAGGTGGGAAAATAGACTTTATCTTTTGCTGGAATGAGTTGAGAAGTCATAAGACAAAGGCCATGGATCCAGGAAGACATGAAAAATTGGGATCATTTAGTAATTTACCATAATAAGTATATATCAGTTTGTGTAGCTTATTTCTTTATAAATATCCCCTGGCTTTATTTCACAATGGCTTTGAGGTGGGTTATAACAAAAAGAAATAAAACGATACGGTAACATATACATGAAATTTTAAAAATAAAATCTAGGAATAAGGTAAATTAGAAGAGCAGACCAAGATCAGGAATCTAATGATAAAGGTTGTGCTAATGTAAGCAATCATAGAGCTTTCAAAACACGGACGCACCAACTGATTTAATAAGATGGTGATATAAATTAATAGTAAGTAATGGAGCCCTTAAAACTTTATCTGCAGAGCATCTATTGGGCCTGGGTCATTCGCTAAGGGATCCGTGGTGTAATTGAACTCTTTATTGTTGCTGTTCGACCAGTTCACGAGAGGCTGTGTGATGCAGAAGAAAGGACTCTGATGCCAGATAGTCTTGAAGACCATCCCAGTGGAGAAACTTGGATTTTGAACAGTCTTGCATGTCAGTTTTTTCCAACTGGGGCTAACAATGCCTATTAGAACTGTCATGAGGATCAACTGTGTTAAGTCATGTGAAAAACATGTTTTAGATGTCAATAATATCACTTTCCTCCTTCTGATTCTTTACCTTAATTTATTTTGTCTTCCAAGAAATGTAGATAACCCCCTTTAGAGAAGGAATGCTTCTCAGATATATTTCTTTGTCTCTTCCCTAGGTATAGCCAAAAGCACAGCAGAGGGAGGTGTACTAGTTTGCAAAGCTGCTCAAACTAGATACCATAAAATGGGTTGACTTTTAACAATGGGAATTTATTAGCTTTCAAGCTTACAGTTGTGAGGCTGAGAAAAATGTCCAAATCAAGGCATCATCAAGGCAATGCTTTCTCCCAAAGACCAGCTGCTGGTGATCCTTGACTCCTCTGCCACACGAAAGGCACATGGTGGTGTCTGCTTGTCTCTCCCTTCTCTTCAGGGTTTTGTTGATTTCAGCTTCTTGCTTCCATGACTTTCTCTCTCCCTCTCTCTATATTCATCACATTTATAAAGGACTCCGGTAAGAGGATTATGATTCACCCTGGGCTTCGCCTTAACTGAAGTAACCTAATCAAAAGGACCTACTTACAAAATGTTTATACCCACAGGAATGGATTAGCTTTAAGAACATGATTTTCTAGAGTGTGTACAGCTTCAAGCAACCACAGGAGGCTTGATAAATTTTCATAAAATTAAATGGAATTGGTGAACATTCAGAATCTTATTCCCACATAAGATTTCTGAGAACAGTTTCCAAATCCAAAGCAACGACATTTCCCAGTACAAAGAGAGGAGATTTCTGCTCCAACTAGTCTTTTATCTGTTCAGTTTTCCAGTTGTTTCTAGGCTTGAAAGAGTGTGTGGCAGGGAGTGCCCTTTGCTAAAACAAGTCTATAGGCTGCTGAAGCTGTAACATTTGCATCTATCTCTGTGAAAAGATGGGGAACCACATGGCAAGGAGGACTGCAGTGTTTTGATTGATTCTTTCATTTGGGTTTTTTTTTTGTCCATGTGTCTTCTGGGCTCTAGGAATGCATCTGTGAACAAGAAAAACAGAGTTCTTGCTCTTATGAAACTGTTTTATACAAGGGGGAAACAGATAATAAGCAATTAAACATATAAATGAACAAGAAGAGTTAAAAAAATGATAAATGGTATGGTAAAAAGTAAGGTGTTGTGATTGAGAGCAACTAGGGGGTTGGAGAAGAGGTGAGCAGTATGTCAATTGGGTCTCACAGAAGATATCACCAGTGATGAGGATTTATTTGAATGGAGAGCTAAGCAAAAAGAAGGAGCCAGTGAGATAGAGGTGTATGTAAGAAACAGCAAAGACAGTGTGACTGAGGTACAGGGAAAGGAGGGAATGGGAAAAAGTAAGCCATAAAGATGGGCAGGAGCCAGATCATGTAAGCCCTTAGTAATAAGCTTGTATTTGCTTTTTGGTGAAAAAAAAAAAAAAAAATTGAAAGACTAAGTATATTCAATGGGAAAATATTATCTTCAAAAATGTTCCTGGGAAAATCAGATGTCCATATGCAAAATTTGAAAAATGAAGATAAGCCCTATGGTAGACTGAATTATGTACCCCTGCATAGACATGTCTTTAATCTTTATCTGCATTCCTCTGGATATGAGCCCATTGTAAATAGGACCTCTTGAAGATGCTATTTTCAGTTAAGGTGAGGCCCAATTGAATGAAGTTGGATTTTAATCCATATTACTGTAGGCCTTATAAAGAGAATAAAGCAGAAGCCAGAAATGGAAAAGGCGCTGGAAAGAAGCTGGAAGGCAGCAGAAACTGGAAGAGTAGACACAAAGAAAGCACACTGCCATGTGACAGGAGGCAGAGATACAAGCTAAAGAACCCTAAGGTTTGTCAGCAGCCACCACCAGAAAATTACAGACTCCAGAAAATGCAAGCATTGCCGATGTCTTGATTTTGGACATCTTTAGCCTCAAAACCAAGAGACAATAAATTCCTGTAAAGCCAAAACCAGTTTGTGGTATTCCTGATAGCAACTCTGAAAACCTAAGACAGTTTTTGGTAGTGGAAAGTGGGGTGCTGCTATTACAAATACCTAAAAATGTGGAACCAGTTTTAGAATTTATAATGAGTAGGAGCTGGGAGAATTTTGAAGCGCTTGGTAGAAAAAGCCTGGATTGCTTTGAAGAGAATGTCAGTAGAGATATGAACATTACAGGCATTTCTGGTGAGAGTTCAGAAATAAGTTAGAGCTGTAGAGAGAGTTTCTATCATCATAGAAAATACATAATTCAACATAAGCAAAATGTTGATAGAAATATGGGCATTAAAGGTACTTTCAGTGAGGCCTTAGAAGGAAATGATAAATGTGTTTTTGGAAACTGGGAGAAAGGTGATGCTTGTTCAAAAGTAGCAGAGAACTTGGTAAAATTGGTTTCTGATATCAGATGGAAGGTAGAACTTATAAGCAATGAACTTGGATACTTAGCTGAGCAGATTTCTAAGCTTAGTGTGGAAGTCGTAACCTAGCTTCTCCTTGTTGCATATAGTGAAATGAAAGAGGAAAGGGATAAACTGAGGACTGTACTCTTAAGCACCAAGGAACCAGAAATGGGTGGTTTAGAAAATGTTGAGCCTATTCAGATGGTGTGCTCTGGCACTGGGACCAGAAGCGACTCTATCAGAGTCCTCCCTTAAGTCTCAGGAGGTGAATTACCAGAGACCAGGATGCCTCCCAAAGATGTGGCTAAGCAACCCTTTGGTTAATAAGATGCAGCAGAACATGGATCCAGTCAGCCATCTCAGAGGAAGTGGGATTGGAAGTGTACACTTCTAGGAAGGATCTGTGGGAAATCCTTTTTTCTGATGGTTTGGATCCCCTTCGAACAGCATGCAAAACCAACAAAGTTTTTGAGAATTTTGTGTGAGCAAATGCACTGCCAGCCTGGACTGAAAAGGACAGAGACAGGATGAAATAAAAGAATAATGACTCAAGGGCAGAACCACAGAAGCAGAACTCTGAACTGAAGATCTCCTTGAGCCAAGACAGAGGGTAAAGTGAAATTTCTACCCTGGTGCTGGGAGGGGATGGGCCTTCTGCAATGAAGTATGGGGAGAGTTCAGCTGCCACCTCAATGCTTGGAGAGGGTGGGGCCTAAGTCCAGTGTATGAAGAGAGTATGGCCACTGCCACACCAGCAGGCCCAGAGGACAGAACATTAATCCACAGGTGACCCTCAGACCTTGAAATCTAATGGAGTTTACCTGCCTAGGTTTCAGACTTGTTTGGGACCCATGATCTGTATTCCCTTCCAATTTCTCCCTGATAGGATGGGAATGCCTATCCTATGCCTGTCTCACCATTGTATTTTGAAAGCAGATAACTTGTTTTCTAGGTTTCACAGGTCCACAGACAGAAAGGAATTTTGTTCCAGGATGGATCATACCCATAACTGATTGATGAGACTTTGGTCTTAAAGTTGTAACTTAAAGCTCTTGAGATGTTGGGATAGGGTGAATGTACTTTGCATGTGGGAAGAAAATGCCTTTTGGGGTCTAAAGGGCAGACTGTGGTAGACTGAACGATATTCGCCAACATAGACATGTTATTAATCTTAATCCACATTGCTGTAGGGTGAACCCACTGTAATTTATTTATTTATTTATTTAGTTAGTTAGTTAATTAGTTATTTTTTTTTCTATCTGGTTGTGACATCGTCTTTTTGGTGCGGCATTTCACCGCGCGGGGGCCTGCACCTTTCCTCACTATGCAGGTCTGGGATGCCTTTTTTTTTTTCACCAGGAGGCCCTGGGGATTGAACCCAGGTCCTCCAAATGGTAAATGGGAACTCAATTGCTTGAGCCACAGCCACATCCCAGTTAGTTATTTTTAATAATTTTATTTTTAAAGAAGCTTTAGATTACAAAAATGTTACATCAAAAATGTAGGGGATTCTCATATACCCCCCTCCTACACTTTTCCACATTAACATCTTTCATTAGTGTGGTACATTTGTTACAATTGATGTACACATATTGAAGCATTGCCACTAACCAAAGACTATAGCTTACATTATAGTTTATACTTTGCCCCACACAATTTTATAGGTTTTGACAAAATATATAATGGTCTGTATCCATCATTGCAATGTTATTCAGGACAATTCCAATGTCCCTGTAATTTATTTTTAGTTAAGGTATGGCCCAGCTGAGTGAGGGTGGGTCTTAATCCATATTACTGAAGGCCTTATAAAGAGAAGAAACCAGAAGCCAGAAGGTAGAAAAGGCCCCAGGAAGAAGCTGGAAGTCAGTGGAAACTGGAAGAACAGACACAGGGAAAGCATATTGCCGTGTGACAAGAAGCAAAGACACAAGCCAAGAAACTCCAAGGATTGCAGCAAGCCAGCATCAAAACACTAGTTGTCAGGGGAAAAACATGGTCTTGCTAATGCCTTGATTTTGGGTTTCTTCTAGCTTCAAAACCATGAGCCAATAAACGCTTGTTGTATAAGCCAAAACAAGGTAGTGGTATTTGTGATAACTGCTCTAACAAACGAAGACACTCACACAATACAAAATTTAGCTCAAAATGGGTCAATGATGTAAATATAAGAGCTAACCCCATAAAACTCCTAGAAGAAAATATAGGGGAAATATAGGATTTAGCAACAGATTCTTAGATAAGACACCAAAATCATGAGCAAAAAAGAAAAAATAGATAATTGGACTTCAACAAAATAAAAACTTTTGTGTATCAAAGGACATTATTAAGAAAGTGAAAAAGACAACCTAACAAAATGGGAGGAAAACAGTTGCATATCAGCTCTGATCAGGGTTTAATATCCTGAATATATAAAGAAGTTCTACAACTCACTAACAAAAACAACCCAATTTAAAAAATGGGCAAAGAACTTAAATAGATATTTCTCTAAAGAAGAAATACAAATGGCCAATAAGCACATGAAGAGATGCACAATGTCATTAGCATTTCCCTAATTTGCATTAGGGAAATGCAAACCAAAACCACAATAAGATACCTCTTCATAGCCACTTGGATGGCTATTATTTTATTTTATTTTATTTTATTTTATTTTATTTTATTTTCAATAGGCAAGATTCAATTTTATTTCTATAAACTAGCAATGAACAATCCAAAAAGAAATTATGACAATAATTCCATTTAAAGTAGCAGGAAAATAATTATATACTTAGGAATAAGTTTAGAAAAGGAGGTGCAAGATTTATACAGTGAAAGCTAAAAAACATTGCTGAAACTAATTCAAGAAGACTTAAGTAGAAAGACATCCTGTACTCATGGATTCAAAGACTTCATAATGTTAAGAAACAACACTGCTGATCTACATATTTAGTGTTTCCCCATCAAAAATCCCAATAGCCCTTTTAAAAAATAGAAAAAAATATCATAAAATGTATATGGAGCTATTATTTTAAAAAAATGGAAATTAACAAGTGTTGGCAAACCTTCATACATTCTTTGTACGAATGTAAAATGATAGTCACTCTGAATAGCAGTTTGGCAGTTCTTCAAAAAATTTAACAAGTAATTATCATATGACCTGGCAATTCTACTTGTAGGTATATACAAAAGAATTGAAAACAGAGAGTGGAGCAGATATTTATATACCGATGTTTAGCAGCATTATTCATAATAACCAAAAGGTGGAAACAATCCAAGTGTCCATCAACAAGTGAATAGATAAACAAAATGTAGAATATGCATGCAATAGAATATTATTTAGTTGTAAAAAGGAATGAAGTTCTGATACATACTACAACATGGGTGAACCTTGAAAATATCATGTTGAGTGAAATAAGCCAGATACAATAGGACAAATGTTGTATGAGTCCACTTATATGAAATATCTACAATAAGCTAATTCATATAGACAGAAAGTTGGTTAAAAGTTATCAGAGCTAGGGAGGAGGGGAGTGGGGAGTTATTGCTTAAGGGTACAGAGTTTCTGTTTGGGGTGATGAAAAAGTTTGTCCAGTGTCACACAGGTGCTAATTGTGTGACAGGGGCTATGGGATTCAAACTCAGGCTATCTGGCTTGAGTCTGAGATTTATACTTCTTCTTCTTAAGTGCCCATGTCAGAAATATAACTGCAGCTTATTAATATCTCAGCTCACATTCCCTAGAAACTAGGTCCTGAGACAAAAACTTAAACGCTAACACTTTCTTTAGGAGTGAAATCCCAAGGAAACAGGAAGGATGGAAAAAGAGAGGGAATCAAGAAGGGAGGAAAGGCAAGTTTAAAGGAGCACATTACTGAACTGTCTGCAGCTTCCAGGTAAGCCATTGCTTGATCTCAGAGATTGTCTTCAGAGAAGCCATACAAAGTTACTTCATCTCCTGAAGAGACCATGCAATAGAAAGAAGGAAGAATTTATCTGCCGACTATGGGCCCCAATGGTCATGAGGTGTTAACTCGTCTGCACTTTTGGGGTCTGGCATGCATAGGTGTCAAATGGGTTCCAAGAAGTTAGAAATGAATTGAGGTTGTAAAAGTTTGAGTTATCCCTTAAAGCTACTTTGCAATACTAGGGGGTCATATTAAAAGGGTTAATTCAATCTCCCAATTAGTTCCCATAACACTTTCTTTGTTCCTTGTGTGATAGTTTAGATTCTACCATATAAATTATTTGTCTTAGAATCCTGTTTTATAGGCAGTGACAACATTGGAATCAATATCTGATAAATAAATTCAAAATATAAATTTTAGCACATCTAGAACGGATATTCTTATGGAACAATTTTTCTCAAAAGACTTAACTCTTCATGCAAATTGTTTTCTTGTGTGAATTTAATTTTATATGTAAATGTACACAATGGCATTTTAATGTTTCCTCTGACATTTTCTGTAACCTTGTAGCAGTCATACAAGAAGCCACAAGTGACTTTATGATTTGTGTGTAATATAAAATGCCTATTTACGCATTCTGTTATTTTATCTTCAACTACAAGGAATCTTCTTCAGTTAATAATTGGTTTATCTAAAGCTTCATAAGGAAAATGTTTTTTCCATTCAAAGCTACAATGTTTTTTTTATTAATTTCTGTTTCTAAACCTGTGGATATTTGCTTTGCAGTGCTGCAGTTGTTTTTAAAACTGGAGATGCTAA
>JAQZBX010085523.1:0-13117 GCA_029593785.1 Cabassous unicinctus
TTTTTTTTTTTTTTTTTTGGTGAGTTTTTGCCTGGAATGGCATTTGCAATAGTTTTAATCTCAGCATACACATTTCCTCTTGCTTTAGTCCCATCTCTTATAAAGAACATAAAAATAGCTTGCATATTTATATTACATCTGAAAATGTATGTCTGAGAAACATGTAGATGTCTTTCTTCCATTTTAATCATTATTTAATTTGTTCCATATTTAATGCTTACTTTTAAACTTTTCTCATTTTTGAGATCTATATTTCCTCCTAATAAAAACAATAATTTTGACAAGCTCATAAAACTTGGTCTTTACTTATGTCACTGATGATACTGTTACTGTCAAGGTTTTCATTTCTCATTTAATTGGCATGTTTCCTTAGAAATCATTTTTACTTATTTGGTCTCAACTATTCTTAAAGACAGGAATAAGCCTCACCAAGTTATTTATCACCCATAATTCATCTATTTCTGGAAACCTCATGTGCTTCTCTTTCTTCTTACTTAAATATTTTCATAGAACATTTGAGGTTTACATCTTAGTGTGGAAATTCTTCATTTACCTCATGGTAGAGCTCATCCTTTCTCTTAGTGACCGACAGCCTCTAAGAAAAGCCCCACAGCTGAAAGCCTTTCTAAGAACTCAGGACCAAGAGAAGGTAGTATGTCAATAGTCCAGAAACAAAAGTGAAAAATCAAACTGATATTTCCCATAGTCAATGTCATTTTCCCTTTATTCTTTAGAAGAAATCTAGTGATTCCCTTTCTTATCTAAGGTCTGCTTGTTTGTCCTTTTATTTGTAAATTCATTACAGTGTTACAGTTACTCCTTTGCAAATGGCAATTAAATTGCATTCTATCTGTGTTCTCAACATTAATGCTTCTTTAATTATCTCATCTCATTGCCAAGGTAATTCTTTGAAATATATATGAGTGTACTGTGGTATGTGTAGCGGTGGGATTTTTTGTATGATAATGTTCAAATAAACCTGTAAAATGTTTTGCTAAGAAATGAGATATCACAGTTCTTAACTCCTGAATGCAGATTTTCAAGAAGATGGAAAATCCATCCTCAAAAGATTAAGTATAATTTAAAAGCATGACATCAGTTATAATGTCAAAAGCATATAGAATAGAGAGGGTTAAATATAACAATTTGTACGTAAATATCTCAAGTGCCTTCACCAAAGTAAAACTCGAAGTGAAATATCAAAAATATCTAAATAGCCTCTCAATCAGAAATACAGTTGGCTTTACATCCCAAAATCTTCACAATTGAGGAATGAACAAACATAGGGGGAATTCAACTATGGACTAAAGTAGACATATTTTTATTCTAGCAATGAAGAATTGTATCACTGATATAAAGGCAGTGGCCACCAGAGGTTCTGAGGAGAGGGAGAGGGAAGAATAGGCATAACATGGGGACATTTTGGAACATTGGTCTTGTCCTGTATGACATTGCAATGATGGATACAGGCCATGATACATTTTATCAAAATCGATAAAATTGTATGGAGCAAAGTGTATACTATAATGTAAACTATAGTCCATGCTAGTAACAATGGTTCAATATGTGTTCAACAGTTATAACAAAAGTGCCACACTAATTAAAGATGATGTTAATGGGGGAATACTAGATCTTGGTTTATGAGGCTTGGAGAGAGAACAGAGTTCAGGTGGGGGAGTTTATTACACCACCAGCATGGTGGGGGTCTTAAGTGAAACTTCAGCCTGTCCACCAGCATGGAAGGGGTCTGAAGTGAGACTTCAGCCAATTTTACTGATTTGGGCTGTTCTTTAAATAGCATAGGGGCAAGGTACTAAAGAGGACAGTGGAAAAATCCTGACTTTTACTCTGTGGAGTGGGGGAGTTGGGTGAGGATGAGGTAGACATGTTGGAATTTTTAACAGAATGTTTGACAATCTTGAGGTCAGCTTTGAGGTCCCGCATGTCTCATTTTTCAGAGTGTGGGTGTTTTGGCCATCAGTTATTGGGGCAGGGGAAACTTATTGGTGATTGCTGGGGGTTACAGTTGGGCCATTTGTCTGGATGGGGCTAAAAGGGAAAGTGTGGGAGGGGAAAAGAATGGAACATATGAGAATCTCCTATATTTTTTGATGTAACATTTATGTAATCTAAAGCTTCTTTAAAAAGTAATTTTTTTTTTAATTGTAAAAATATCTAAGAAATAATGGAGGAAACTAGTAGGCCTATAAAAACATGTCACCAGGGTCAAGAAAGGAAATTAAACAAATGGAGTTCAATAGCTAATTTATAAGTGGTTGTGTGGCACCCTGTATATGGTACATACTTTTCCTCAGCAGCATATAGTGGCCTCCTGGTTGGCCTTTCCTATTGGGAAAGCCCACAAGAGTCCCAAGGCAGTGTCTATATGAGCGAAAGCATACCTTGCCTCTTCCAAGATTGGGTTGGGACTGGTGCAATATACTTGCCATCATGTTACTGGGGTCTGCATTTAGCCCAATATGACACATCCAATGAGGAATTGTTGTGGTCATAGGAGCAAGCACGATGGACACTCATGTGTGGTGTCCATGAGCTGCTGGCGAGAGACAGTCATCTGAAACTGGTGGGCTAAGCACCACAAAGCCTGGTAGCCATGATGTCTGCTTTTTCTGTTATGTCATTTTGTCACTTCTGGAGTCTCAGTGTTATGGGTTTGCCTCAACATTCCTAAGGTGGCTGTTAGAAGAGTGGTCAAGGACATGATAGACAGTTACCTGTCATCCCTGGCAGGTGCTCCAGAATTCCTTCCACTGATCTCTCCCCCAGAGATGACAGCCCATGAAAGTCCATTTTTCTTGTTTCCAATTTGCCACCCAAGTGGCAAGGCCTTTGTACACTCAGTACAGATTGCTACTTTGTTCCCAGGCTCATGTGTAATAACCATCCATACAGCCCTTAGTTCAGAGACACTGATTGCTTTGCATGACAACTGTTTCCAACCAAATAGTTTCAGTGCTGGGCTGTAAAATCACAGCCATCTACATAGGAGGCTGTCAACTAGCCAAACCATCCATGTATCATGCATTTTCTCTAACTGTTCCTATGCCTTCTTTACTGGGCAATTCAATGCCCACTTTGGGGGTTGTAATTTGGGCTGAAGAATCTTCCACATAGGACACTGAGGCTAGGATCTCATGCATTTCAGTACTCAAAGGGCTGGTGTTGAAGACACTTCATGCAGCAGAAAAGCTTTCCAGGTTGGTAAGTCACTTAAATGCACACTGACAGCAAAGTTTGTTCCTAGTATCTGTGATACACCCCTGTATAGGGATGGCAGTGTTAAGAATGACCAGTCACTTTTGGGCTAAAACTTCTTCTTGCAACAAGGCATTGTAGGCTGTGCATAACTGCTTCTCTAAGGGCTATGTCACAATTTAGTCCCTTTCCATAACTGTGACCCAAACCCAAAGGGTACTCACTTAGAATGTTGCCTTTACCACAAACTCCACCCAAAGCCAATATTGGTGCTGGCCACATCCATTCTCAGGGAAATTCAGGGTCCAATCCCCTTTTTGCTTGAGCCTGTGCCCTCTTTGCTTCTTCCAAAGCAGACTGCTGGTTTTCCTCCCAATCCCAGGCATAACCTTTTCTGATAAGTATATACAATGGTTTAATATTTGAGCTAAATGGGGGGTGAATGGTCTCCAGTCCCTCAACAACCTCAGAAAGGCCATTAATTGTTTTTGAGTTTGTGGTGTGAGAAAACATTGCACTTTGCCAATTAGAGCAGAAGATACAGTTCTGACTTATCCAACCAAACAATGCCCAGGTATTTGATAGAGCAGCCAGGGCCTTGCAGTTTGTCCTGATTGATTGCTCATCAGGGACTTTCAAGGTGAGATACTATTGTCTCTGAAGCTTCTTTTAATTCTGAAAGAGAATTACTGGTTAACATGATATCAATACAGTGAAATAGTTTTACAGCCACAGATTTCCTCCACAGGGCCAGACACTTTGCCACAAGGCCGTGACAGTTGGTCTGGCTATGCATATAACCTTGGGGATGAACATTTAAAATCCATTGTTAGCCTTCCCAAGTGAAGGTGAATGCAGGCTGGCTTGACTTGTCTAAGGAGATACTAAAGAAAACATTGACACCAAGATTCATAGTTACATGCAACAACACTGAGGTCTTGACACACTGGTTTTTCCTCCCTTATTAGGAACCACCTATGCTCTTGAGAGACTCCCACCTCTCTATTTGTGAGCAAATTGGTCCTCCTGAGTATGGGAGTCCAACTCCTTCCCGCTCATTATGTGGGTCTCCACCCACTGATACAACACATTATGACAAAATGATCACTCATACCCTCCCTAGAAACCTGCTCCAGATGCACCCTGTCCCAAATGCTCCCAAATCCAACACCCTAAACCAGTAAACCTTCCTTGTCATATTGCCATAAAAGCATTCCCAAATTTGTACTTTCAAGCACATACCTGCAAATCCCAAGTGTTCACCTGGTCCCTCTCCCAACTCTCCCCCCAATTCCCTGGACCTTCCAACCCACCCTCCCCAATCTACTCACCTGTCAAACCTACATCAGCCAACCCAATATTATCACTACCCTCCTGTCATATCTCTTCAATATGCATACGCACTTTCACCTTATCATAGATTATGTCCCTACCGGTGTTGGCTCACAACTCGTGTCTTTGGGCTGTCCATGTGCCAGCTGAGCCCAGAACCTCAGAGGAGTTGCAGCACCTACTCTGCAGCTCATTGGACTCACCCAGAAAAACTAATATGGAGATGATGATGGACAATGACCACCCCAAGTAACAGAGAGAGTCTGCAACTGCAAGCAAGATAGTCCTTTCCATCTTCCCCATGGGATATAAGCCCCCTCTCAATTAGATGTAGAGTAGACATCACCACCCCAGAATCCTCAGGATTAGGGAAAGAACTATGGACTAGAGTGGAATTACTGGTATTCTACTATAGACATATTGTGATTCTAGCAATGGAAAAAATTACAACATTGATGTGGAGCCAGTGGCCACTGGAGGCTCTGGGAGGAGGGAGAGAGAAAAACAGTTGTAATACAGGGGCTTTTTTGGGACTTGGGAATCATCCTGAATGACATTGCAATGACAGATATAGGCCATTTTATATCATCACATAATATACAGAACTGTGTGGGAGAGAGTGTGGTCTACAATGTGAACTATGGTCCATGCTTAATGGCAAAGCTCCAGGATGCATTTACCAATTGCAATGAATGTGCCACACTAATGAAGGATGTTTTTGTGATAGGGTGTGGGAGGTGTGGGGAGTAGGGCATATGCTAATCCCTATATTTTTTGTGTAACATTTATGTATTGTATCTTTTAAAAAACAAAATAAATAAAAAAAGAGAAACCATTGGCAAGATCTAAACAAAGTGATAGTGACATAACTGGGTACTAATTTCTTGCAATAAATCAGCAATTTTTAGGACCGCTTCATACAGAGGTGGTGTTCCATTATTTAACTCATGATAATCTGCTGTCATGCACCATGTTCCATCAGGCTTTCATACTAGCCATACAAGACTACTGAAATGCCTATGGGTAAGGATTATTATCCCTACCCTTCTAATTCCTCAATTGTACCAGTAATTTCTAGATGCCCCCCAGGAGTTTGTATTGTTGGGTAACCACAATTATTAAAAGTTAGGGTACCTTCATTGGGGATGATTTAGCTTATCCCCTTAGTACCACCTTTATTACTCTGCATCAGAGGCAGAATTCTCCTATGGTAGTTTGTAAGTGGCATTCTGGAGAATGTCAATTCCTAAACTAAATTTGGGC
Source organism: Cabassous unicinctus (assembly GCA_029593785.1). NCBI lineage: Eukaryota > Metazoa > Chordata > Mammalia > Cingulata > Chlamyphoridae > Cabassous > Cabassous unicinctus. The sequence continues at coordinate 5,812 of JAQZBX010085523.1, forward strand.
ATAGGAAAAATATACACTGTATGTATTTGGGGCATTAATTGTCCAATTTGTAAAACTAAATTTTATTACTTAACACACATTGTTTTCTCCCATAGCCAACACTGGCCCATGGAATCATGCTACATTGCCATGAGTTAAAGTACATTTAGCTCTTGTGTCTACTAAGACTAATACTCTTAGTTGATGAGTAGGAGACCAATAAATAGCTAACTTTACCTGTGGCCTATGTTCCCCGGGATCCCCAGTTACTGCTTTCACCCAGGGATCTTGACCCCTCCCCTAGGGTAGGAAAAAAGGTGCTTCCAGGCTTTCTCTGGGAGAGCAGAAGGTTCCCGGGGTTGGGAGGGCAGCTTTTTTCCCTATGTTCCTTTCTCCCTCAGCATTCTGAGGGGACATTTTCATAAATCTCTTGTCCTTTGGGAGCTTGCTCCAAAGTTTCGCTAAAACCATTGTAGGCTGCCTACCTATTATTTCTAGTTGGCAATAAGGACACCCACATTTGCTTGTGTGACACACAATTATGACCATCATGTCCTAGAGGCACCTTCCTTTATGCCCAAATTCCAGCCCCCTTTCTCCACAGCCTTTCTGATTCCCTAAATATCCTATAGCCTGACTGTGCAGCTTGCAACACAGACTGCCCCACTAGGGGCTCAGGACTGACACTAGAGGCCCATAATAGTTGGGAGCAGTAAAAGCTTTATTGTCAGGCCCCACAAAATTGGCAGTATAAATGGCAGGTTTCACCCCCAATCCCAGTAAAACTCTTCCATGGACTGCCAATGAGGGCTGGCATGAGGTATATCTCCTTCATTAGGCCATGCAGCCTGGCATCTACTAATGAGCCATACCAATAGTGATACAGTTTCTATTTCACTAGAGGAAGTATGGAGATGCTGACATAGAGAAGGGTGAGTGGTGATGGATGTCAAGTTACTCATTAAAACCACTGCTAGTGCAACTCTTTTGGCTCCAGTGTCCCATAATCTTAGAAGCCAGTTATGCAGGGACTCTCTTGATCTCTGCCTGTACCTTTGCCCTAAACTGCTCAATTCAGCAGCAGTATGGTCCCTCATGGTTACATGTAACTTTTACTTGGAGGTCTTGGAAATGCTGGACCTCAGGGGGTTGGTTTTGTAATGCCTTCAACTTCTTTTGTACTATAGGCCACACACTTGGGGCATCCTCATCTTCTTCTACCTCCCATTCTTCCTCTTTATCTTCATCTGAGGAAGAGTCCATAGGATCCCATGCCTTAGGGTCCCACCCATGAGTGATTAATATCCTCAAGACCTGAACTAGAGGCAGACTATTGCCCTTAGTTCAAGCACAACTACAAGGTAAAGTTTACAACTGATCATCAACTTGGTGCAGGCAATCTGCTAAAGAGTCTTTCATCTCTGTTTGTGCTAGGTGCTTATCCATTTCTAGCTTTAACTTTTCTTTTAAGTAGTAGACAGATACCTTTTTTGCTTGTTCTGACTTTGTAGCCATCTGCAAGTCTCCTAACAGAGGCCATGCTATAGCCACCACTGTCTGGTAGTCTCCCTTTTTCTTATTTAAGTGCAGTTTCTTTGCTGACTGCTGTAGCACAGACAGAATACCTACCAGAGATTGTAGGGTGTCCCGATGTTCTCTCAGTGGTCCCCACTCATCCAAGAGGACAGTCACCCATCCTCACATGGATGTTATAGGCCAACTCTGGATTCCCCCTGTGGAGTCTCCTTTTCCTGATTTCCTGCTCACTACTGCTGACAGTCCTTCAGTCTCCTGCCTCGTGGCTCACCAATTGTTCTAACCCAACTGCTGAAGGGCATGAGTTGGTGCAGCCATGAGACCAAAGAACACACTGGGCACAGAATCAGACATAAGCTTTATTGGGACTTACGAACAGGACAGCATCTCTGATGGTGGTGGTCTGGGAATGAAGATAACACTCCACAAAGCGATGGGAAAATGAGAGGTGATATAAGGGGTTTCAGAGCAAGGACATTCCATAGGTTATGAGAGCATAGTTTCTGCTAGGGTCCCAGGATGGTGCACATGGTTTCTAGTGATGTTATCACAAGAATGAAGTTTTGCTCCTCTGAGGAGACTCAGTTTATGATACCATCTATACATTATCTCTCCTCCAGGGAGGGTTGTTAACCTTTAACTTATGTCTAGGTCACATAGGCAGCTACATGCTGAGGACTTTTGGGGAGCCCAGGCCTGGAGTCCCCACATAAATGAATACTCTTTTATTCCTTACCAACCTCATACATATATCTTATCTATTATAAAAAAAACTAACAGGGGGTTATGCATATGTCTGTGTTTATGCATATATTGAATACTCTTATTTCACTAGTACACAATATCTTAAAGCTCATTACTTTAATGTATAAGTTACTGAAAAATAAATGGAATTTCTATAAAATATCACTAGAGAAAACAAAATTGAATACAATTAAAATTTAAAATTAGGCAGTTTCTCAGATATTATATTTTGATATCACTCTCAGAGTTTTCCTTAAGAAGTTTTCCCTAATTTCATGTGATTCCTTAGGCCCTGAAGATCCATTTCAAAAACACCAGTGTTGACAATTATAGCACAGTTGAAATGTGAGCATATCACATTTAAATAATGGTTTATGTCAGTCATATTTACATAAAGTCTAAATCTTTAATTTTAGTGCAGAAATCTACAATCTAGCTTACAATTGAGTATGCCATGTCCCAAATTCCAAAATTTTCACTTTTGGAAGTAAATCTTTATACTTTTAAAAAATTAAAGTAAAATAATACACATTCCATCTTCATTATACTATCTTCTTTCTAATATTCTGCCTATTAAATTTAAAGGATATCTAATATAGATTGAAATGATTGTTTGAGAAAAATGAAAAGGAATGAGGTTCAACATTGGCACTTTTATAAAAAATGTGGCAAGATTGCACTACTACATCTCTCATAGTAGAACCTGGGATTTTGTGATGGGGCAAGACATTTTAAAATTACGTGAATTATATTTGGTGGAAATTACTTTTAGACTTATGTATGACATTATATGATGTGTGCTTTTTTTTGAATCATACGAGGGCTAAATTTCTTTTATTCTTTTGATCTTAAAGCCCCACTAGGAAAAAAATAATAACATATAAATGTTTATTTCATATAGGCTTTTTTCCATGTAGTCTTAAATTTATACCTAGATATTCAATGTGATTCAGTCATTCTTTTTAAAATGAATTTATTTCAGATTTAAAAAATAAAAAATAAAAAAACAGACAAAAGGAAGTTGAATGAGTTATAGAAGCATCTCTCCAAAAAATTCTAACCAGGCACATGTATCTCATCAAATCCTAAAAACAAACACAATTTTTCTCCAGTGTTCAGAAAGATACACAGATGATCACATATGTGTTAAATGACATGATGAAGGATTCCTAGTTAATGAAGAAAATGAAGAATTAAAAAATTGCTTAATCATATTGAAGCAGGCTAGATAGGAAATCAATAGATGGATCTGGAACCTGGCAAGAGGTCCATGTGGATATTGATATCCCCAAAATGGCTGCTGGAAGACCCCCGTGACAAATCTCATTTGGAATGGGATTTCCTCCAGAAACCAGGGAAGCCCTGGTTATTCTCTAGGGGCCTTATCATTGGGCCCTCATGGGGGATTGCTGGGTGGGGTCATCAATCAAAACAGCAAACACCTGGAACTCCTCCCATGCCATTAGCAAAGGGGTGGAATAATTAATGGTTTAAAAAGCAAGCACAAAGGCTGAACTGTCTCTATCTAGCCTTTGGACCCCTGCTCTTGCCTTTTACACCCTGCTCTTGTTCTGTCTCCCCCACATGGATCAACACACAAGTAAAACCTGGGCATTTATAATCTATAATGGGCAATTGTGGTCTGTAAATCAGCCCACTTTATCACTCTTCAGCCCCTTTCTCTCTCTTGGGAACCCTTGATCTGTTATTTTCTCCCCTTTCTTCTCCCTCCCTACCTTAATAAATTACTGGTTTGAGATGTACTCTCAAAATTCATTTCTTGTACCTTAGTGAAGATCCTAGGCAAAATCTGGTAACAATATTACTATCTCATAAAACTAAACTTCATATTCTTTTCTGAACTTCATTATTGATATAGCAAATTATTTGCTTTATTACCAAGATATTACAATATTATTATAAACTTGATCTATATTTCCCATGTATCACCACATTCTTAACACCTTGGCATAGAAGAACTTCCTTGTATTTATATTAATCAGAATCCAATTCTATCAACAAAATCACTATATTATATAGTCCCCACATATTCCTCTAAATGCCTTTCAATTAATATTAATAATTAATATTATCTTACCTAGACTACCCCTTTCAACCACATATTTATAAGTCAGCAGTGTTTGTTATACTCATTAAGATGTGCTATCATTAACTCCATCTATTACCATGTATTTAAAATCAACCTCTTACATACATTCAGCATTAGCTGTCCCTTATTAATCTAGATTCTGTCTCTTACTAACTGATATTCTCTAGTCCATTTCCCTAAGTTTACTCATCATATTAAGTTCATATCAGTGAAAATGTACACCATTTGTCCTTTTCTGTCTAGCTTATTTCACTCAACATAATGTCCTTAAGTTTATACATGCTGTCATATGCTACCCCAGTTCATTTCTTTTTGCAACATAATAGTATTCCATTATATGTATATACCACATTTTGTTTAATCAGTTCATAGTTTGTTGGGCACTTGGGTTGTTTCCATCTCTTAGCAATTGTGAATAATTCTGCGTATGAACATCGGTGTGCAAATATCTGTTCACATCCTTGCTTTTACTTCTTCTGAATATATTCCTAATAGCAGATGGATAGATCATGTGGCAGTTCTATATTTAGCTTCCTGAGGAAACACCAAAACATCTTCTAAAGAGGCTGCACAATTTTATTCTCCCACCAACAGTAAAGGAGTGTTTCTATTTCTCCACATCCTCTCAAGCATTTGTGGTTTCCTGTATTTTTTATAAAAAACTAATCGCTATTCTGTAAGACATGAAATAATATCTCATTGTAGGTTTGACCTGCATTTCACTAATAGTTACTGAAGCATCTCTAGACATACTTTTCCTTTTATAATAGGGATGAAAAGTACCAACTGTTTAGGAAAAAACTTAACTAAGGACATAAAGGACTTGTATTCTGAAAACTATAAAATATTGATAAAATAAACCAAAGATGACAAAAATAAATGGAAGGACATACTGTGTTCATAAGTTGTAAGATTGAATATCATGAAGATGTCAATTCGACCCAAACTGATCCATAGATTTAATGTAATACTGGTGAAAATTACAACAGCATTCTTTGGAGAAATGGAAAAGCAAATTATCAAATGTTTCTGGAAGGATAAGGGCCCAGAATAGCCAAAAATATCTTTTTTTAAAAAAAGAAGAAAGTTGGAGGAGTCTCAATTCCTGAATTTAAAGCCTATTATTAGGATTTCCTGGAAGATGGCATTGGAGTAGTATGCAGGGCTCAACTCTCTTACAAAATCAATGAAGAAAGGGTCAAAAGTTTTCTAAGGGACATGATTTGGGGGTTAGCAGATGAAGACAGTGGTACACAAGTTCCAGGAGCATAAGGGACAGAGAGATGAAGAACCTGAAGCAACAAATGTGAGTTACCAAAACCCTGCAGTGGCAGGAAAAGGCACCCCTTCCCCACTCCCAAGATATTAAATGGGGATAAAAACCCCAGCTCACTGCAGCCAAAGTGGGGGAAAGATATCATCTACACTGTCAGCTGTCACAAGGGAAAAGGTAAGGGTCTCAGGGTTTCTCTTCAGTGAATTCAACCAGCAGAGTGTGTTTTGAATCTCATGTCTGACCAGACCAAAACACGGAAAGCAGAGATTGAAATAAACAGCTCAGTGGAAAGGAGTACAAATGAGCACCATCTTCTGGGCTGTTCAGAAATTGCAAGGAGTAAAACCATTTTAAACATTTTCTTTATCTGATCTCCTGGGAGAAAATCTGTGCCCCATTAGTGAGTCCCTGGCCTCATTTTCATAACTGAAGCTGGACAATTTTAAGGACTAAGAATAAATTGAACAAAATAATAATGAGAAGCTGTGAAAAAGAACAATAAAGAAGGGAGAGAAATTGAGCATTCATCAACATATTCAGATGCTGAGGAGACATCAGCAAAAAACTGCAAGCCATACTAAGTAAGAGCTGGCCCAGCTAAATGAACAAAACAAGTATCTTGAAGAGATACAGCATTTAGGACAACTAATCAATAATAATCACACAATTCTCCTAAATCAATTCAAAGATTTTAAAGAAAATGTGACTAAAGAGATAAGGGATATTAAGAAGACACTGGTTGAGCAGAAAGAACAATTTGAATGTCTGCAAAGAAAAGTAACAGCTTATGGGAATGAAAGACATGATGAATGAGATAAAAAATACATTAGAGGCACATGCTCAAATACAAAATTAGTGAGTTTCAAGACAGAACATGCAAATTGAAAAAGACAGTATACAAGAAAAAGAAAAGAATGGGAAAAATGGAACAGAGTCTCAGTGAATTGAAGGACAATGTGAAATGCACAAACATATGTGTTATTGATGTCCCAGGAAAAGAAGAAAATGGAAAAGTGTCAGGAAGAATATTTGAGGAAATAATGACTAAAAAGTTCCCAAACTTTATGAAAGACAAAAATATCAATATCCATGAAAGACAACACACCCCATACAGAACAAATCTGAATAGACCTACTCAAGATTCCTACTATTCAGAATGACAAGTATCAGAGACAAAGAGAGGACTCTGAAAGCAGCAAAAGAAAAGCATCACAGAGTAGGGAGCCTCAATAAGATTAAATGTCAACCTCTCATCAGAAACCATGGAGGAGAGAAGAAAGTGGTATGATGTGTTTAAGGTACTGAAAGAGAAAAAGTGCCAGTAAAGAATTCTGTATACAGAAAAATAGTCCTTCAAAAATGAGGGTGAGTTCAAAGTCTTCACAGACAAACAAAAACTGATAGAGTATGTTACACAAGGCCAAGAATTACAAGAGATACTAAAGGAAGTGCTGTAGCCTGAAAGGAAAAAAACAAGTGTGAGAGATTTGGAGATGGCTGTAGAAATGAAGATCATTGAGAAATGTAAATTAAAGTATAAAAAGAAAGACAACACTAAAATATGACAACAGAAAACCAAAGGACAAAATGGATGAAGTAAGTAATCCCTTTACAGTAATAACATCAATTATGTTAATGGCTTTCACTCCCCAATCAAAGAT
>JAQZBX010085524.1:0-13116 GCA_029593785.1 Cabassous unicinctus
TAGAGAATGTAGTAGAGCTCTCCAGGATGAATTTGATATTTCTTTGGTTATTGTGTGGATCTCAACCCTCTGTAGACAATGCCCCATGAACACTTGAATACATTCATATGCCTTATAGGTATGCACCAGATGAACCTCCTCTCATGCATCCCCCATCTCTGAATCCCAACACCAATGATTTTCCTCAGCCACAGTTGTAACCCTTCTGTGTTCCAAAACTTTTTCAAAATTGAATCCAGCAAAATATTGAATACAATTAATAGGGAAATGATATAATCATGATGGTTTTAAAATGACAAATAAAATACAAAAAAAAATTTTTTAAGTATGAAATAATAAAAAACTAAAACATATAAAATTAAATTTTTTTTAACATTATGTCTTTCATCACTGTAGGATTTGTTGTCCTGTATGTACAGTGACATTTGCTTCTCTTTATTTACCCAGTGTCTTATTTTTTCATTTTGTCTTCAAAGAAGCTTTAGGTTACAGAAAAATCACATACAGAATATAGGTGATTCCCATATATAGAATGTCCTCTCCTCTTTCCTCTTTCTTCTATTAATAACATTTTAAATATGGATGGTATATTTGTTACAATTGATGTACAAATATTCAAATATTTCTACTAACCATGGTCAATGATTTACTTTGTAGTTTTCATTTTGGATGGTACACTTTGTAGATTTTGATGAAGTTTGAGGTGGTCTGTATCCATCCTTGCAAGATCCATGTAGAAAAATTCCATCACCCCAAAAATGTCCCATGTTCCATCTTTTCTATTCCTACCTCCCTCTTCCCTCGGGACCCATGGTAGCCACCAAGATTAACTCATTGAAGGAACAGATTCATAGTTACTTGCAAAAACCTGAGGGCTTGACATATTGGCCTGTTTTCCCCTATTAGGCACTGTGTGTGCTTTCAAGAGACTCCCACCCCTCTATTTGTGATCATAGCAGAACTCCCCAGGGTGGGAGTCTAATATCTTCCTGCTCATTATGTGAGTCTCCACTGCCTGATACAACACACTATGACAAGAAAAATGCTACACAATCCCCAGAAGCCTGCCCCAGGTATGTTTTGTCCCTCATGCACCCCACATCCAACACCTTAAACTTGTAAACCCTCCACTGCCATATTTGCTATAAAAGAACATTCTCAGACTTGTGGTTTCAACCACATACCTGCGAATCCCCAAGGTTCACCTGCTCCCTTCCCCAATGCTCCACCCAGTTCCATGGACAGTCTAACCTACCCTTGCCACCCTACCCCACTCACAGACCAGCAACGGCCAGCCCTATAGCATCACTGCACCACTTTCATACCCATCCACTGCACAACTACACTCTTCAACTTTATCATAGATTTTGCCCATATGGGCATTTACTCATCCTTCTTCTTCCTTTCTGTCTCCTGTAAATCTATCTTCCAGACTCTAGCTCTGTGAGCCTGCTCGATATGCTTAATTCATTTCAGTGAGGTCATGTAATATTTACCCTTCAGTGCCTGACTTGCTTCACTCAACATAAGGTCTTCAAGATTCATCCCTGTTATGCCATGTGTTAATACTGCATTCCTTTTTACAGCTGAGTAATATCCCATTGTATGGATGTATCACAATTTGTTTATCCATTCATCTGTTGATGGATATTTGGGTTGTTTCCAACTTTCAAGAATAGTGAATAATGCTGCTATGAATATTGGGGTGCATATATCTGTTCATGTCACTGTTTTCAATTCTTCTGTATATATATGTAGCAGAGGGTTTTCTGGATCATATGGCAGTTCTATAGTAAGCTTCCTGAGGAACCGCCAAAGTGTCCTCCAGAATGCTGCAAAATTCTAAATTCTCAGCAGCAGTGAATAAATGTTCCCTTTCCTACACATCCTCCCCAACACTTGTAGTCCTCTGAGATTTTTTTTAATAGCCACCAGTCTAATGGATGCAAGATGATATCTCATTGTAATTTTGATTTGCATTTCCCTAATAGCAAGTGACGTTGAATTTCTTTCCATGTGCTTTTTAGTCATTTGTATTTCTTCTTTGGGAAAGTGTCTATTCAAATCACTTGCCCATTTTTTAAATTGGTTGTCTTTTTATGTTCAAGGTGTAGGATTTCATTATATATGCTAGAAATAAGGCGCCTATCAGATATATGGTTGCCAAATATTTTCTCCCATTGAGTAGGCATTTTTTTTCACTTTGTTGACAATCCCCTTTGAGGTGTAAAGGTTTTTAATTTGGAGGAGGTCCCATTTATCTCTTTTTTTTTCATTGCTCATGATTTGAGTGTAAAGTTCATGAAGCTATTTCCCAATACAAGATGCTGTAGATGCTGCCCTACATTATCTTCTAGGAGATTTAGAGTTTTAGCTCTTACATTTATATCTTTGATCCATCTTGAGTCAATTTTTGTATAATGTGTGAAGTGGTATTCCTCTCTCATTCTTTTGGATATGCATGTCCAATTCCCCAAACACCATTTGTTGAAGAGGCCATTCACTACCAGTTGAGTGGGCTTGGTGGCCTTGTTGAATATAAGGTGACAATATATTTGGGGATCTATTTCAGAACTCTCAATTCATTTCCATTGGTAAGTACGACTATCATTGTGCCAATACCAAGCAGTTTTGATTACTGTAGCCTTGTAGTATGTTTTAAAATTAAGTAGTGTCTTTCATCCGATTTCATTTTTCTTTTTCAATATATCTTTGGCTATTCTGGGCCCCTTGCCTTCCAAATAAATTTCATAGTTAGCTTTTCCAATTCAGTAAAAAAGGCTGTGGTGATTTTTATTTGGATTGCATTAAATCTATAAATCAGTTTGCGTAGGAGAGACATCTTAACAATGTTTAGTCTTTTTATGCATGAACAAGGAATATTCTTCCATTTATTGAAGTCTACTTTGATTTCATTCAACAGTGTTGTGTAGTTTTCTGCAAATAGGTCATTTACATCTATAGTTCAATTTATTCCTAGGAATTTGATTCTTTTAGTTGCTATTGTAAATGGTATTTTTTTTCTTATTGTCCTCTTCAGATTGCTCATTATTGGTGTACAGAAATACTACTGATTTTTGCACATTGATCTTATGACCTCCCACTTTACTGGACTCATGTACAAGCTCTAGAAGCTTTGTTGTAGATTTCTCAGGGCTTTCTATGTATAGGATCATGTCATCTGCAAATAGTGACATTTTTACTCCTTCTTTTCAAATTTGGATGCCTTTTACATCTTTTTCTTGCCTAAGTGCTCGATCAAGTACTTCTAACACAATTTTAAGTAAGAGTGGTGAAAGTGGGCATACTTGTCTTGTTCCCAATCTTAGAGGGATTTTTTTCCAATTTCAACATTGAATATTATGTCAGTTATGGGGTTTTCATATATACCCTTTATCATGTTGAGGAAGTTTCCTTCTATTCTTATCTTTTGAAGTGTTTTTCTCAAGAAAGGGTGCTGTCTTTTGATGAATGATTTTTCTGTATCTATATAGATGATGATGTGATTTTTTTCTTTCAATCTGTTTATGTGGTGTATTATATTGATTTTCTTATGTTAAACCATCATTGCATATCAGGGTTGAAACACACTTGGTCGTGGTGTATAATTCGTTTGATGTTTTGGTGAATATGATTAAGAAGTATTTTGTTGAAGATGTTAGCATATATGTTCATTAGAGAGATTGGTCTATAGTTTTCCTTTCTTGTGGTAACCTTCTTTGGCTTTGGTATTAGGGTGATGTTGGCATCATAGAATGAGTTAGGCAATGTTCCCTCCACTTCTATTTTTTAGAAGAGTTTAAGCAGGATTGGTGTTAGTTCTTTCCAGAATGTTTCATAGAATTCACTTGTGAAGACTTTTAATTGTGGGTTTCTCTTAGTTGGGAGGTTTTTGACAGCTAATTCTACCCCGTTACTTGTGATTGGTCTGTTGATTTTCTCAATTTCTTCTTTCATCAATGTAGGCTGCTTTTGTGTTTCTAGGAATTTGCCCATTTCCTTTAAATTATCCATCTTATTGACATACTTTTTCAAAGGATCTTCTTATGATCCTCTTTATTTCTGTGGGGTCAATATTGATATCGCCTTCCTTGTTTCTTATTTTATTTATTTGAATCTTCTCTCTTTTTCTAGCTCTGGGTTTGCCAATTTTATTAACCTTCTCAAAGAACCAGCTTTTGGTTTTGTTTATTTTTTTTCTAGTGCTTTCTCATATTCAATTTCATTTAGCTCTACTCTATTCTTTGTTATTTCCTTCTTTCTACTTCTTTTGGGGTTAGTATTTTCTTCTTTTTCTAATTCCGCCAGGTGTGCAGTTAGGTCTTTGATTTTAGCTCTTTCTCTTTTTTAATTTAGGCAATTATAACTATGAATTTTCCTCTCAGTACAGCTTTTGCTGCATCCCGTAAGTTTGTGTTGTTATTTTCATTCATTTGTACTGTCATTTTCCTTCGTTTCAAGCTAGTTACTGCTTTCTTTTGCAATTTCCTCCTTGACCCATTGTTTGTCTATGAGTGTGTTGTTTAACTTACATATCTTTGTGTCTAATCTGGTTCTCTGCCCCTTATTGATTTCCAGCTTCATTCCATTGTGGTCAGATAAATTACTTTGTATAATTTCAATCTTTCTGAGTTCAATTAGAGTTGTTCTGTGGCCTAGTATGTGGTCTACCCTGGAGAATGATCCATGTTTACTCGAGAAAAATGCATTTCCCACTGTATTTGGGTGTAATGTTTGGTATATGTCTATTAGGTTCAGATCCTCTAATGTATTATTCAAAGTCTTTGCTTCTTTATTGATTTTTTGTCTAGATGTTCTGTCTAATGGTGATAATGGTGTATTAAAGTCCCCCACTATAATTATAGAGGCATCTATTTCTCCACTTTGTTTTTCCAGTGTTTGCCTCTCTGACAGTTTGATATTAGTGCTGAATTCCAAAAAAGAAAATACTGATGATGTTCATAAACGGGTCTGTTCATCTGGGCTAGTGGTACCTTTGTGTTGTATTGAATTCAGAGGTTTCAATTTTACTTGATTAAATTCTGACTAGGGCTTTGATTGGGCCACATAACTAAGATGCTGAGTCCGCACTGCGTTGGTGGGCAAGGACGCAGAGAGAAAACAACAAGCAGAGTAGACAGTTGGAATTTTAAATCTGGAGCTCCGGGAAGTAAACAAAGAGAAACAGATATATGAGGAAGGAGAGAAGGCTTTGTTAAACATGGTAGAGACCCTGGGAAGAGAGACAAGCCATTAGCCTGATAGTTTATAGCTGGCCTTCTGGAGTGAGTAGAGAAGCTGAGCCGGGAAAGGAACTAGCCCCAGGAGATGAGACTTATCATAGCATACAGCTGATATTGGATGAATTGGGACCATGGATCCTTAAGACAAAGAGGGAAGCCTGATCCCTTTCAGATGTCAGCAGCCATCTTGCTTCAACATGTGACAACAGACTTTAGTGAGGGAAGCAACTTACACGTTATGGCCTGGTAACTATAAGCTTCTGCCCCAAATAAATACCATTTACAAAACCCAGCAGATTTCTGGTACTTTTCATCAGCACCCCATTGGCTGCTAATATAGCCTCATGTATTTTGAGGCACCCTGTTTAGGTGTATAAATATTTATGATTGTTCTTTCTTCTTGATAGAGTACCCCTTTTATGAATATATAGTGTTCTTCTTTGTCTCTTACAATAGTTTTCAATTAAAGTCTACTTTGTCTGATATTAGAATATGTACTTCCACCCGTTTTTTCGTTATTTTCTGCTTATAAAATTTTCTTCTACCCACTCATTTTCAGCTTCCTAGGATCCCTGTGTCTAAGTGTGTTTCTTGTCAACAGCATGTAGATGGGTCATATTTCTTTATCCATTCTGCAATCTGTGTCTCTTGACTGGCGAGTTTCATCCATTAGCATTCAATGTTATTACTATCAAGGAATTATTTGTATTAGCCATATTTTCTTTAGGTTTATGTATGCCATATGTAGTTTTTATTTCTCTTTTTATCTTTTTAGTTGTTCTTACATTCTTCAACTCTCTTTTTTTCCCTTTCAGCCTGCAGAACTCCCTTTAGTATTCCTGGAAGGGCAGGTTTCTTATTGGCATACTCTCTTAATTTCTGTTTATCTGTGAATATTTAAACTCTCCCTCATTTTTGAACGCTAGCTTTGCTGGATAGAGAGTTCTTGGTTGGAAGTTTTTCTTTTAGCACCTTAACTATGTCATATCACTGCCTTCTTGCCTCCATGGTTTCAGGTGAGAAATCAGCACTTAATCATATCAAGCTTTCCTTGTATGTGATGGATCTCTTTTCTCTTGCTGCTTTCAGTATTCACTCTTTGTCTTGAGCATTGGAAAATTTGGCAAGTATATGTCTTGGAGTAGGCCTGTTAGGATTTATACTCTTTTTGGTGATCTGTACTTCTTGGACATGTGCATCCATGTCCCTCAATAAGGTTGGGAAAATTTCAGGCATTATTTCCTCCAAAACACTTTCTGTCCCCTTTACCTCCTCTACTCCCTCTGGGATGCTTTTAATGGATATGTTTGTGAATTTCATGTTGTCATTCAAATCCTCAATTCCTTGCTGGTTTTTTTCTAACTTCTCATGTATCTCTTCTACTATCTGTTTGATTTCAGATGTAATGTCTTATACATCACTGATTCTTTCCTCTGCCTGTTCAAATCTGCTGTTATGTGCTCCACTGTATTTTTTATTTCTTAGGTAGTGCCATTCATCACCATGATATGTGTTAGCTTTTTATGTATGTTTAAAATTTCTTCATTATGTTCTCCCAGAGTCTTCTTAATATCCTTAATCTCTTCCTTCACTTCATTAAGTTGATTCATGATATTTGTTTTCGCATATCTGATTAGTTGTTCCATGTTCTGCATCTCCTCCTGGTTTTCAGTTTGTTTCTTGGGCTGGGTTATGTGTTCCTGTTTTTTAGTATGACTTGTAATTTTTGTTGGTGTCTAAGCATCTTTTTATCTTGATGGGTTTATTCAGGTAAGTAGTCTTTATTTTGTTGTTTTTGTGTGTGTGTTTGGTAAAGTTTCACTTTGATACTTCATTCTTCTTATTCTATTTATTTGATGTTGTCTTTGTTTCCTGAAAAAAATTTATACCAGAGAAAATGAAATAGATAAGAAGAGATATAGCATAATAGTAATAATAAAAATAGAAGTAAAAGAGAGACCATACAAGACCTAGGTAAATGGTTAATTAATACAAGTAAGGAGTACAGAGGAATAAGAATAAAAAGGGGGAATAGAAAAAATGAAGCAAAAAACAGAATAGGTAAAAATATATAAAATGATTTAAAAGGTCAGAATGATGAGTAGAGAGGAAGAGAAAAGAAAAAAAACAATAAAGAAGAAAGAAAACAGAGAGAAAAAGGGAAAATAAATAAATAAAAACAAGAAAAATTGAAGAACAAACATAAAGAGGTAGGATGAAAGAACAATAGAAAACAGAACCTAGAAAGATGAAGGGGAGAAAAGAAATAGTGTAGATAAAGAAAATCTATAAATAAATAAATAAATAAACAGGGACACAAAGGAATGGGAAACACAGCAAACAATAAACAAGACAGCAGAAACTAATTTTAAAAAAGGATAAAGAAGAAAAAAATGAACAAAACCCACAAAAAATATTCATGGAAAAACAGCCTTCCTTCTTAGACCCCTACAGATTTTATTAGGTTTCTGGTGCTCATCAATCACCATGCAGCCTGCCCTCTGCAAGTTTTGAACTGGGTTTTCATAAGTAAAATAAGGAAAAATTTAAAAAGGAAACATTTATTTTTAAATAAGAGATCCAAGAGAAGTTAATACAAAATGAATGTCTGTATGTTCCCGGTCATAAAGTTTCAACTAGATGCCTGATTTGGCTCACTTCTCTAAGTAGACCCAGGAATCAAACCAGGGACAGGTTAGATTCCTGGCAGTTTACCAGAGTCCTGATGATTAAGTAATTGTCTGTCCCTGTCTCCCCTCTAATTTAATTCTTCTCTTTACCTAGATGGCTGGGCATGGCAGTCTGCCTGAGAAGATCCCTCTACCCTCTCCCTGTCAAATCAGGGTCTCTTCTGAGATTCAAAATGGGCTCAGCTGGTCAAACTCACCTCATAAAACCACCTTCCCAGGCCCCTCTTCCTCCCAGGGAGTCCACCCCTACTCTCCTTTTGGAATAAAGAGCCAGAGTTCCACCTAGGCTATTTGTCCTGAGGGCAGAATGTATGTGCCACTTCCAGCCACAGGGGCGAGCAACACATGGTTCTCATTTGGCTTCTTTATCTTTCCAGTACTGTCCTGGAAGGCTCAGAGTACCTTCCCGTGCTATATATATCCAAAGCAGCTGGCAGGGAGGAAAACGTCTGCTTTCCTCAGTTTGATGAAATTCACCAGGAGTTTTACCCTCTCTTAATATCTTGGGGGTGGGGGAACGGAGCCCTTCCCAGTGGCCAGGAGGTGTAATAACTAATGGTTTGTTGTTTTGGCTTCTTCATCTCTCTATCCCTCACTCTCCTGGGAGTTGTGAAGCAGTGTCCTTGTCTGCTGTACCCCAAAGCAGGTTCCCCAAGGCAGCCTTTGGCTCTTTCTCTGTTGTTTAGTGATAGCTGAACCTTACCTGCCTAACCCAATGACCATGTTCCCACAATACCCTCCTCTTATTTAAAATCTGACACAGACACATGAAGTGAGCACATGCTTCTGGAAAAATGGCAAAGACAGACTTGTTCAACACAATGTTGTCACAAAAGTTCAGTTTGTAAAAACACCCAATATTTGCAAAGCACATTAACACAAAGTGCAGTAAGATAAGTTAAGACTGTAGTGATTTTAGGATTTTTAAATATGATTTGCCCTAAGCCAATAATATCCTGAAATACCTCTAATTTCTACCTTTATAAAAATGACTCTGATTATAATAGAAATCATGTAAGAGACCAATTGATTTAAGTAATTGGGTGTATTTGAACAAAATTTCAGGATATGGATCCTTTTAAAATAGTAGTCTGTTACCTTAGTTCTTAAGGAACTAAACCTTTGAGTTAATTTTTTAATTCTGAACATCATTTTTTGCTGGTTATTTATTTTTCTTTTCAAAAGCAAATTCTACTCTGAGAGGAGCAAATGCTGATATTGTTAAATGATTCCTTGGAATGTGAATTCCAAAAAAGATGAACTCTGATGGAAAAACCTTTACAAGGAACTCTCATATATGCTCCTATTTAAAGTGATGTTAAATCTTTTAATAGTTGTAAATGCCCTCCTCCTACTTCTGATTATTGTACCCAGCTAGAGTCACAATACAGTTCTGTCCGTGTTATATATCGCAATCACTAATTGAAGTGAGAAGGTATATTTTATTGTCTCTCATAATACCAATATATTTTATGATTCCATTATGAAAAAAGTCTTCATTGAGTGTTAAATGGCATTATAGAATATTTATATTTTTTCTTTACTAAAAAAAAAATTCGGTGGGAGCTGTGTGATATTCTCAGAGTCCTGGGGGAAAGATTAATCATAAAAACATAGCTAATTTAAGGATGTTTTATATTTTAAAGATATATAACAGACCAATAGGGAAGGAAAGAATTCTAAATAAATAGTTTTGTGAATATTACTATATAATTTGGAAAAATGAGTTAAACAATTACTTTGTAAGCAATCATTCGACAAATGTACAAAATCACAATAATACCAATAAACTTAAGACATTAAGGTTCTTCAAGTTTTTTAAAAAAGCACACAATTTCAATATAAATTGTACATTAGAACACTATTTATTTTCACTGTTTTATTGTTTAAATAGCAAAAAATTGAACACAAATGCAAAAAAATAAACTATACATAAACAAGCATACTTTTCATAAAGTGAAGTGAAAACTACCAAACTGTGATGATTATTCAAATACTTTCCTTAGAAGTTAATATTCTTAATATATATAATATCTTGCAAATAATTATGAAAACATTAATACTGATTGGAAATATGACCGCTTGCTTGAACAGAAATTTCACAGAAAAAATTGAAAATTTGATTGAAAATGAACAGCTTCCAGTGGTCAAATTTCTATTCTTAAATTTTTTTCTTCTATCCTAATTTATAGGTTGTCACATAAGTTATCTATTCTCTTGAATATAAGCAGCATTAGAATGTTTTCTGAAGACATATTATATCCCCAAAACATTACCAAAGTAAATATCCCCTTATGAATTTTTCTTGGTGATACCTGCTCTTTGAATACTTTATTTGAGCAAAGACAAATAAAGTATTTATTTGTAAATACATAACCTTATAAATATTTATTTGTAAATATTTTTTGTAAATAAATTTATTTGTAAATTTTAAAAGTATTGTTTATTTAAAACTTTGATCACAAACAGCAAATGAGAAAGTAAAGGTAAAAATGACATCTACATCGTAATGATTCAGGCCTGTATGTCTCTCCCTCATCCCCTTCATAAATAATGAATAATCTTTTAATGCTATAATACAATGGAACTCATCAACTATGAAGAAAACATTCTATTGATCACCAAAATTCCATTTGAAGTCTCTTAGCCACATGAACTCATTTCTCTTTACTCTTTCCCCCTTTTATTCAAGGTCTTTTTCCAATCGTGTTGCCAGTTGGCACTTGATATTAACCCCTCGTTGCTAGGGAGGCTCATCCCCAGGAATCACGTCCCACATTGGGGAGAAGGTAATGCATTCCTATGCTGAGTTTGGCTTAGAGAGAGGCCACATTTGAGCAACAAAGAGGCTCTCAGATGGCAACCCTTAGGCACCCCATAACAGTAGGCTAAGTTTCAATTGCAAGAGCAAAGACTCATAAGGCTAGTCCTCAATAACAAGAACCCATCAGCAGGCCATCCTCTTTTGCCAGACACTGCCTCTGCACTCAGGGGACTGCTGCTGCTCCCTTGGAAAATGTGGCAGAGTTCTCCGGGCTGGGAATTCAGATTCCCCCATTTATTGAGTGATTGTCTACCCTCTGTGACCATGCCCCATCCTTTGATGATTTGAGCAATTTTATATATCTTTCATGTATATTCAGATGAACTTACTCCCATGAATCCCCCATCCCAGACACTCCCCACCAATGAACTTCTGCAGCCCCCATTGTAACCCTTCTGCAATCCAAAACTTCCCTGAACATGAAGCCCATATAATAACGATATACAATTAATAAGAAAAATAAATAATAATGATAAGCTTAAATGCAAGAGATAAGTACAAGGAAGCTCAGAAGAAAAAAAAAAGAAACTAAACTAAAAATAAAATGTAATTAGTGGATTGGGACATTCAAAAAAATGGGATAAAAATAAAAAATTCCTTAAAAAAAATTATTCTGTTTTCCTTTTATCACTGCATTAACGGTTGTCCAGTGTACCATGACACCTTCCTCCTCTGATTCCCCAGTGTCTCCCAAATTTTCATTTAATTTTCAAAGAAGTTTTAGGTCACAGCAGAGTCACACATGGAATACTAAAGACTCCCACAGACCTAAACTCCGTCCCTCTTCCCCAACCCATAGTAAAACTTTTTTTTTTTTTTATGGATGTTAAGATTGTTATAACAGTTATACAGATAGTAAAGTATAGCAACTAAACATATAAAATAATGGCAATATGACAAGGAAAGGTTACTGGTTTAGGGTGTTGGATGGGAGCTCATTTGGGACAGGGTGCACCTGGGGCAGGCTTCTAGGGAGTGAATGAGTGATCATTTTGTCATAATGTGTTTTATCCATGAGTGAAAACCCAAATAATGAACAGGAAAGAGTTGGACTCCCATCCTGGGAAGGATAGATATATTCTCAAACAGAGGGATAGGAGTCTCTCAAGAACATGGGCGGTTCCTAATAGGGGAGGACAAACCAGTGTGTCAAGACCTCAGTGTTGTTGCAAGTAACTATGAATCTTGTTGTCCAAGGAGTAAAGCCTGGTAATCACTGTGTGCCCCAAGGGGAGAAGAAGGTAAGAATAGAATATATGGAAGAGAGGGTATTTAGTGGGAAGTGGAAGTGTTCTACATGATCTTGCAATGATGGACACAGGCCATGTTAAATATCATCAAAATTTGTAAAAGTGTACGGTCTACAATGTGAACCATAATGTAAATCATTGACCATGGTTAGTAGCTATGTTTCACTATTTGTATATCAATTGTAACAGATGTACCAACCACATATATAAAGGTATTAATAAGGGTAGGGGGAAAAGGAGGAGGAGGTTTGGGCATATGGGAGTTGCCTCTATTCAGTATGTGAATTTACTTTCACATAAAACATCTTTGAAAACAAAATGAAAAAAAAGTAAGACACCAGGGAATAAATGGAAGAAAATGTTATGATACATACAGAACAACAGTTATTACAGTGATGAAAGGAAAAATGCCAAAAAAATTTAAGCATTTTTCATTATTTTTAATATCCTAATTTTTAAATGTTATTTTAGTTTTAGTGTTTTTTTTAATTTTTGTGTATTTTATTTCTTCTATTCAAACCTATCATTATTATTTCATTTCCTTATTAATTGTATTTGGCTATTTTATTGGCTTCATATTAAAGAAGCTTTGAGTCACAGAAGGGATACAACAGGGTCAGGGGAGGATCGTTGTTGTGGTGTGTTAGTGATGGTGGATACATGGAGGGAAGTTCACCTGGGCATACATATATGGTATATAATTCTGCTCAAATGTTCATAGCACATTGTCACAGTGGGTGGAGATTCATACAGTAACTAAAACAATATTGAATTCCCATCCTCAAGAGCTCTGCCACATTCTCTAATGGAACAGCAACAATCTCCTAAGTACAGGGACAATGACTAGTGAAGGAGGATTGTCCATTGATGGGCCCTTGATATTGATGGCTATGCTTATAAGCCTTTCCTCTTGAAATTGAAACTTAGCTTAGTGTTGTAGGGTGCCTAAGAGTTACCTCTTCAGAGCTTCCTTGTTTCTCAAATGTGGTCTCTCTCTAAGCCAATCTCATCTTATAAATACCCCAGCATGGGGCATGTTTCCTGAGGATGAGTCTCCTTGGCACGGAGGGATAATTACCAAGCACCAACTAGCAATGCAACTGGAAAAA
>JAQZBX010085525.1:0-13115 GCA_029593785.1 Cabassous unicinctus
CATTTAAACTGCTTCTCAAAAGACTGCTTCAACTCTGTTCTTTGCCTTGCCTTTTATATTCAATTCCCCACCCACCAGGGGGTGGGGCTCAATGCCCTACTTACTGACATGGCCCAGTCAACGCCCTAATCATAATTCAATCATGCCCAGATTAACAGATCAGATTACAGGCATGATCCAATTATATTTTTGGAATTCATAATTACAAATTCCCCAACGGTTACACCCCCAAATACAGTGGGATATACTTTCTTCTTAAGTGCACATGAACCATTCTCCAGGATAGACCACATGCCAAGCCACAGAACAACTCTCAATAAATTCAGAAAGATTGAAATTATGCAAAGAAATTTCTCTGACCACAATGGAATGAAGCTGGAAATCAGCAAAGGGCAGAGAAGCAGATTAGGCACAAAAATATGGAAGTTAAACAGCACACTCTTAGTCAATCAGTGGATCAAGGAGGAAATTGCAAAAGAAATCAGTAACTACCTTGAAATGAACAAAAATGACAGCACAACATATCAAAACCTGTGGAATGCAGTAAAAGCTATACTGAGAAGGAAATTCATAGTCATAAATGTCTAAATTAAAAAGAAGAAAGAGCTAAAATCAAATACCTAACTCCACATCTGGAGGAATTAGAAAAAGAACAACAAACTAACCCCAAAGGAAGTAGAAAAAAGGAAATACCAAAGATTAGAGCAGAGCTAAATGAAATTGAAATTAAGAAAGCACTAGAAAAAGTAAACAAAACCAAAAGCTGGCTCTTTGAGAAGATTAATAAAATTGACAAACCCTTAGGTAGACTAACAAAAAAAGAGAGAAGATGCAAATACATAAAATAAGAAACAAGGAAGGGGATATCACCACTGACCCCACAGATATAAAGAGTATCATAAGAGGATACTTTGAAAAATTGTATGCCAACCAGATGGATAATTTAGAGGAAGTGGACAAATTCCTAGAAACACACAAGCAGTCTAAATTGACAAAAGTAGAAATTGATGAACTCAACAGATGAATCACAAATAATGAGACTGAATTCATCATCAAAAATCTCCCAAATAAGAAGAGCCCAGAACCAGATGGCTTCACAGGTGAATTCTACCAAACATTCTGGAAAGAACTAAACCAATCTTGCTTAAACTCTTCCAAAAACTAGAAGTGGAGGGAACATTGCTTAACTCATTCTATTATGCGAACATCACCCTAATACCGAAGCCAAACAAAGACACTATGAGAAAGGAAAGTTTTAGACCAATCTCTCTAATGAAACTAGATACTAAAATTCTCAACAAAATAACTAGCTAATCGTATTCAACAACACATCAACTGAATTATACACCATGACCAAGTGGGTTTCATCCCTGGTATGCAAGGATGGTTCAACATAAGAAAATCAATGAATGGAATATGCCACATAAACTGACTGGAAGAAAAAAAAATCACATGATAACCTCTATAGACACAGAAAAAGCATTCGACAAAATATAGCACCCTTTCTTGATAAAAACACCTCAAAAGAAAGTAATAGAGGGAAACTTCCTCAACATGACAAAGGGTATATATGAAAAACCCACAGCTACTATTAACATCATATTCAATGGTGAAATCCTAAAACTTCCCCTCTAAAATCTGGAACAATACAAGGATGCCCACTCCCACTGCTCTTATTTAATATTGTGTTAGAAATACTTGCTTGAGCACTTAGGCAAGACAAAGATATAAAAGGCATCCAAATTGGAAACAACGAAGTAAAAGTTTCACTATTTGCAGATAACATGATCCTATACCTCAAAAGCCCTATGAAATTTACAACAAAGCTTCTAGAGCTTATAAATGAGCTCATTAAATTGGCAGGTTATAAAATTAGTGTGTAAAAATCAGTAGCATTTCTGTACACCATTGCATTAGTCAGGGTTCTCTAGAGAAACAGAATCAATTGGAGATATCTGTCAATAATATGAGATTTTATAAGAGTCTCTCACATGACCATGGGGATGCACAAGTCCAAGTTCCACAGGCAGGCTTCAAACCAGGGGCTCTGATGAAAGTCCAATGAAGGTCCTTGATGAATTTCTGGGAGAAGTTGGCTGCCCAAAGACAAGCTGGGATATTCTCTCTGGATGCTGAAATCACTTCCCTTTTTTAAGGTATTCAACTGATTGGATAAAGTGTCACCCATTGATGATGGCAATCTCCCTGATTGATACAGATATAATCAGCCATTCACACAGTAAACTCACTGGTGACCAAAGTCCATAAATGTTCTTGTATTACAATTAGTCCAGTGCTTGCTGGACCAAATACCTGGACACAATTAACTAGGCGAGTTGACACTTAGCCTAACCATCACAGTCCACCCCTTGTCAACTCAGCAAACATACACACCACCTTAAACCATACTTAGGCTCTAAGTAAAAGCAATAACAGACAGGCATACATACATATTTCTGCCTAACAATGTTCAACTCACCTGCGTACAACTGGAAATGCATTAATTCCCTACAGAATAGGGTGCAAGTCCTTGGGTAATTTTCGCTCTTAAACTTGACATCCTTAAATATTATGACATGAAACTAATACAACTTTTCATATGATAGGGAAAAGGTTGGGGAAGAAAACAAAGAAATTCATTTTGTGTACATATACCATCATACTCATAATGAAACAAGGAAGAAAGGTCCATGACTATTACAGTCCTCGTTTCTGTAACTGGTCACATGGCCGAAGTTCATATTTATCACTACCTTCTTCCACTACCCATTCCATGTTCCTGTTACCCTCAGCAAGCACTTCAGCTGGCCGTGGTTCTTTGCCTGGTGGGGTGACCCAAACATTTATTCCTGAAGATTCTGGGCCATTGTTAGTCCTGCTTGGATTGGGTTGTTGCAATTTTCCATTGACTTTAATCGCAGGGCATGACAGTACCAGGAGATGCCCTAGAGGATCTCCTGTATTCCAGGCAATCCCTTCTTTACCCCCATTATGTAGATGTAGTCCAATTTCCCCTTGATAGTTAGGATCAATCACCCCAGCCAGTACAGTAATTCCGTTCTTTGCCTGTTGATTCACAGGTAAGAGTAGCCCAAAGTGGCCAGGTGGCAATCTTAACTTCCAGTTCAATGGAATCACTGTTGTGTTCCCTGGTGGCAGCACTCTTGCTTTTGGGACTAAAACCTGTAGACCAACAGAGCTTAAGGTTGCAGGGACAGGAAGCAAAAATTTTCCTAGTGGGTCACTAGGGGTAATAGTGAGTGGTGCCACTCCCATTTCCACCCCTTGATTCCTGGACCCATGAATCCTGGTTATGGGAGAAACAGCACCATAGAGTGGACACTGATTTAGAGCATATACAGCCTCCTGGAGAATATTGCCCCAGCCCTGCTAAGATATTGCCACCTAGTTGGTGCAGTAAATAAGTCTTCAAAAGGTCATTCCACAGTTCTATTAATCCAGCTGCTTCAGGGTGATGGGCAACATGGTAAAACCAATGAATTACATGGACATATGCCAATTCCCACACATCATTTGCTGTGAAATGGGTTCCTTGATCAGAAGCAATGCTGTGTGGAATGCCATGGTGGTAGATAAGACATTCGGTAAGTCTATGGATGGTAGTTTTGGAAGAAGCATTGAGTGCAGGAATGCAAACCACTGTCAGACAGACCTGAGCTAAAAGTCCATCAATCACCTGACCTCCATAAGCCCCTACTCTGAATGGTGTACCACAGTGATGTTTTGGGTCTCCTGGAATTAATGTCACTTCTGAGCCATGTCTAATAATCCCTGAAATGTCTGATCATTTCCTTGTCCCCATTGCACAGTTACTCTGGTAAAAGGCCGTAGGTCTCCTTGGGGAAAGGTGGGAGAAAGTCTAACAGTATAAATTTTTGGCAGTTTAACAGGATCCTTCCACAAGGGACCTGGCCTTCTCCTCATTCAAGGGGCTCTGGGTCTGTAAACTGTCTCAAGTCTGGGAATTGATTAAGGGGCCGTGATTCTCTGTCTGTAATTTGAGTTAGGGTTTTGTTCACTCTTCCTAGAACACTTCTTCTTATACAGATCCAGAAGAAATTTAGTAGACTGCCCATCTATTTCACTTCTAGGTACTCTATGATCTATTAGCCAATGCCATAACTCCATGCAACTCAGACTATTTTGAGTGCTGCTTTGCATCTGCCTTTCATTGTGGTAGCCATGCCCACCTTGTCTTTGGCGATTAACTGCTGATACTTGACTTTTACCCAACCAAGATCCAATCATCCCCATAATGTTTAAGGATTCTAATTCCATTACAGACCTCCCTACAGTAATATCTGGACTACAGAGAAGAGCAACCACAGAGCTCTTCAGAGAAGATGGGGTTAGTCTTACAAATTTATTCCTCACAGTTGTGGTTAAAGGTGTGTCCTCTGGACATTCCTGGGGTGGGTGGGCAGGTCTCAAATGGTAAGTCCATTCTAGCATTCCAATCTCTCTAAGCCTTTGAATTCCCTCTTCTGGGGAAATCTGGCATCTCAACCTCAGACATGCTAGGCCATCTTTTAGTCCATGTTTCAGTCAGCCACCCAAACAAACTGTTAGAGCCCTTTCTAACCCCTTGAACTACAGCATTGAATCCAGAATTTCTGCTTAGTGGGCCCATATCAATAAATTCAGCCTGGTCCAACTTTATATTCCTTCCACCATTATCCCATACCCTTAGTATCCATTCCCACACATATTCCCCTGATTTCTGTCTATATAAGTTGGAAAACTCATGCAGTTCTTTCAGAGTATAGTGTACTTCCTTATGGGTCACACTTTGTATTTCACCTTTGGGGGCTTGTTGTGATTTTAGTCTAGTACTAGGTCTTGAAGGGAAGGGTGGTGGGGGTGGATAAGGAGAAGGATTAGAAATGTCTTGCAAGCTACTGACCTCAGGGCATTCCTTTGCATTTTCTTCTGGTGAGACAGGGTTAATCTCTTCCAGCAGGGGTTGGAAGACAGATTCCTCAGGGCAGCCTGGGAGGCTGGGCAGTGCAGGCTTCAGTTTGGCTGGTACCCCCTTCAGGGCTGGAAGGAGGTCTGGACCTCTGGGGCTGGACTGAGGCTGGATGATACAAGATTGACACAGTGTGGTCTCCACAGGACAGGCCATTGCAGGGTTCTTTGGTAAAGTCTCAGCAGAATTTAGGGTCCCACTGTCTCCACCAATATTATCGTCATCCCATATGTCTCCATCCCAATCCTCGGGGTTCCGCTACTTTTTAATCTGATGAAAGTCCAATGAAGGTCCATGAACATGGAGTATTCTTCCATTTATTTAGGTTTTGGATCACAGAAGGGTTACAACTATGGCAGGGGCACTTCATTGGTGCAGGGTGTCAGTGATGGGGATGCATGGGAGGAGGTTCACCTGGGGCATACCTATGAGGCATAAAACTGTGTTCAAGTGTTCATAAGGCATTGTCACGGTGGGTGGAGTTTCACACAATAACTGAAAGAATATCTAACTCCCATCCTGGGGAGCTCTGCCACATTCTCTGTTGGGAAAGCAAGAATCCCCTAAGTATAGGGCATTGACTAGTGAAGGAGAATGGAACATTGACAAGCCCTCGATATTGATTAATGTACTTATGAAGCTTTACTTTTGAAATTGAAACTTAGCCTAGTATTTTAGGGTGCCTAAGAGTTAGCTCCTGAAAGCCTCCTTTTTGTTCAAGTGTGGCCTTTCTCTAAGCCAAACTCAGCATATAAATGCATTACTTTCCCCCCAATGTGGGACATGACTCCTAGGGATGAGCCTCCCTGGCATCGAGGGATTGCTACTAAACACCAACTAGCAATGCAAATGGAAAAAGACATTGATCAAAAGGAGGAAAGGGTTAAAGACAAATGAGTTATATGGCTAAGAGACATCAAAGCGAGTTGAGAGGTCATTCCAGAGGTTACTCTTATGCACGTCCCAGCCAGATCTCATTGACTGACAAAGTAAATATTGCCTCAAATAGCAGAGACAACCAGACACTATAGTCAGGGCAGACAGTTCAGGAGATTGGTGCCCTGACAGTAGGCCCTACTTGGGAGTTTATGCTCCCCAGTGTGACAGAGTTGGACTCAGTTGTGGTTTCCCTACACATGGTTCTTCTGCCCCTTCTATTTGAACCTATAGTTAGTGCTAGAGTTGATAGGTATATGTCCAAGAGACTTAAATCTTTGGGTTGTTCGTGTGCCAGCTGGGCCCTGAATCTCAACAGAATTGCAACACCTACTCTCCAGTTCATTGAACTCACCCAGGACAACTAACAAAGAGATGATGATGGACAACAACCATCTCAAGGAACAGAGAGAGTCTGCAACTGTAAGGAAGACAGTCCCAACCATCTGCCCCATGGGATCTAAGCCCCCTCTCAATTAGAGGTAGAGTGGGCACCACCATCCCAGAATACTCAGGATTGGGAATGAACAAAGGACTAGAGTAGACAATCGTATTCTAATATAGACTTATTTTGATTCTAGCAATGGAAGAACTTTTATTATTGATGTGGAGACAGTGGCCACTTGAGGTTCTGAGGGGAAGGAGAGAGAAAAACAGGTGTAATATGGGGGCATTTTCGGGACTTGGGAATTGTACCAAATGACATTGCAATGACAGATACATGTCATTATATATCTTGTCATGACTTACAAATTGTGCGGGAGAGAGTGTAAACTACAATGTAAACTATAATCCACACCTAGTGGTAATGCTTCAAAATGTGTTCATCAGTTATTTAACAAGTGTACTACACTAATGAAAGATGTTGTTAGTGTGGGAAAATGTGGGAGAGGTTGGGAGCGGGGCATATGGGAATCCCCTATATTTTTAATGTAACATTTATGTAATCTAAGTATCTTTTAAAAAAAATAAAAATGTATATTAAAAAAAAAAAAAGATGCTGCCTCTGAGGAAGCTGAGGTAAAAACAAATTGTGCCTAGTCTCAACTGACCTCTCTCCAGAAGCTCAGTGATAAAATGCAAAGGTTCTTCAACTACATAAAGAACAGGAAATTCAAATTCATCTCTCCTTCTTTGAGAGCCCCACGATTCTTTGCAGGGGCAGCTTAACTTCATGAGGTATGGCTTAGTTTGCCAGGCTGCTATGACAAATACCTTACAATAAGTTGGCTTGAACAACAGGAATTTATTGGCTCATGGTTTTGGAAGCTAAAAGTGTAAATCAAGGCTATCCTTTCTCCCAAAGTCTGTAGTATTCTGGTACTGGTTTGCTGTAATCCATGGGGATTCTTGCCGTGCCTCTCTGCCTTCTGAAACATGGCAATCTTTCTCCCTTTATGTCTGCTCTTCCTGTTTCCCTTGACTTCCGACATCTCCCTGTGGCCTTCTCTGACTTCTGGCTTCCAGTTTCTTCTCTTTTATAAGACCACACCTTAACTAATATGAACATCTTCAAAAGGTCCTATTTACAATGGGTTCATACCACCAGAACACAGATTACGACTAAGAACATGTCTTTGGTTGAGGGACATGATTCAACCTTGCAACAAGGTCAACCAAACCTCATGGTATGGTGTCAATAGATGGTCCTCAGCAGTTTCTGTATCAGAAATCTGGAGCCAGCTGCCCTTTCCTAAATGCTTCTGTGGAGAGGGGTATAGTCTGACAACTCCCCCCTGTAAGGAGATGATGCAGCCCAAAGAGGGATTTCTTCCCTTTCCCTCTCTGACTTTTATTTTTTCCTGTGCAGTTAGATAGACCCCAACCATTCCTTTGTGGAGATATTTCTGCATGTGCAGAACCGATGATTCTATTTTTAAAGTAGAATTATTAAAGCAATGTATGCAATTGATTTAAAAAGTTAAATGAAAAGGTAAATAATAAAAGTATTCTTTCTATCTCAGAGCTCCAAACCCACTCCTCAGAAATAATAACAATTAAGTTTTATGTTTCCTTACAGGCATTTTCTATGCATATCAAGCATATTTGTATATAAGCATTTTTTGTTTTATTTTTTAACTAATGGAGAAATACATTATATACCTTCTTTTGCTCTTGCTTTTATTCACTTAATTTGTAGAATATGGTCCATTGCAAGTAACCAAGCACCAAACCCAAACTGTCCTGAGTGATAAAGGGGATTTGTTGACTTATCTAGCTAGAAGTTCAGAAAAAGCATGATTCAGAGTTGATTTGAATTAGTGGTTTAACTATGTTATCGGAGGTCTGGTTTCTCTTATTCTCCTCTACTTTCCATGGTGTCATTGCTAAGTCTGGCCTCCCACATTGGCTACAGCATGACTTGTTAACACACCCAGGACTACAAACATAGGTGTTGTGGTAGTTGGAGACTTTTATGGACCCAGGAAAATCATGTCCTTAGAACTAACCCATTTCCCTGGAGCAAGGAGAAGGGAGAGTGAACCATGTACCTGATCGCCCCCAGCTGAACTTGGGGAGAAAGTGAGCCCGGAGGAGAAGGCAACGACCTATGACCTCCGAAGAGACAAATCTCCATTTTGCCATGCCACAGGCAGGATTCCATATCTCTAGCAACCAACTTTGGTGAGAAAGCATATCTGCTGATGCCTTGATTTGGACATTAACTCAGGGACTTACCCTGAGTTACACCCTACTGACATGGTCGAATCAAAGTCCTAATATTATCATGATTTAATCAAAGACATCTCAGCTGAATCTAATACAATCAAAGTATATCACGTCTAGCCCAGAGGAGCAGACCAGTTTACAAACATAATCCTTCTTTTAGGAATTCATAAATAATATCAAATTGCTACAAGTTTGTTCCAAGTAATGCCCAAAGCAGGCAGCCATTTTATTTTACTTAACAGTGTCCATATTTAGACAAAGAGAAATGGTTATTTCTTGAAGTGTTCTCATAAAAGCTAAAA
The DNA here is from genome assembly GCA_029593785.1 of Cabassous unicinctus. Classification (NCBI taxonomy): domain Eukaryota; kingdom Metazoa; phylum Chordata; class Mammalia; order Cingulata; family Chlamyphoridae; genus Cabassous; species Cabassous unicinctus. Next base: position 8,899 of record JAQZBX010085525.1, read on the forward strand.
AGGTATTACTTTAATATTTTTCTCTGGAGGTCCAAGCCAGCTGCTTTTCACATCTCTATGGTCTTAACTGGGTCAGAACCAATACCCCTAGTAGGGGATGGGATCACACGAATGAGGTTAGGCTAGAGCCAAGGACACACCACAGAGCCAATGGTGAAGTCATCATTTTTCAAGTTTATGGGCTGTATGTGCTAAGTGTAGATATCCAAGCAAAAATTAAAATAGTCACCAACATTACTTAACATTATATTATGCATATTAAACATATCTTTCATAGCTGAAAACTAGATCTATTTCCTTTTTTAAAAACAATTGTCAGCATACTGTTCAACTTTGTGGATGCAACATAATATTTTGAGTAATTCCCTGTTAAGGAACATTTACGTTATTTCTAGTTCTTTCTTGATGCAAAACAATGCTTCAGTGAATGTTATACATGCGTACTTGTACACATATGGATTGTGGGTATATCTGTGGTCTACCTTCCCAGAAGATAGGTTTAAGAATATAGTAGCCTGCATTTAGTTGCAGAGAGTCAAATCCACTCCAGGGGGTAAAGACTAGTTTGAACTTTTAGGAATGATTCCCAAAATTGCACTTTTAAACTGGTCCATCAAGGAAGCTACTGTCTAGTTGAAAATTTGTCACTATAGGTGTCAGCTGCAAGGACAATGACATGATCAGAAAGAAACAAGAGCAGGATAAAGAACCATCAGGAAGCCACTGCTGCTGCAGGATCCAGAATTGCCATGCACCGGTAAAATGGAAGCTCTATATGCCCTGACTTTTGATACACACAAGGTTTGTAACCACAGATACAGCAAGATCATGGTGTTTGCTTCATTTTTGTCTTCCGACAAAATGAAACACTTTTCATTCAGCACTTTTGATTGATGGAATCTAATTTAATTTGGAACCCTATATGCAAGGGATTATGGGAAATGCCTGGCTTTCTAGCTTCTGCTGTCAAGAAGGCAAACTGGAAGGAGGATGAAATACATGCCAATCTCTCACATATAAGGGAGTGTGCATTTTTAATTGTACCAGATCCTGCCAAAATGTTCACAAAAGAAATTCTCTGTTTGCTGCCTCTGTTAAAGTAAAAACACTGTGGTCCAATTTCTCGCCCCCTCCCCGCCCACACACACACTTCACTCTAACTGTATTGAACAATAGCGATCCTTTGGAGCCTATATAGGTTAAGTTACCAAGTATGAGCTACTTCTCAAGTGTGGCAAGCGTGCAAGGAGAATTGTGTCAAGGGTGCAAGGAGAATAAGAGAAACCTTGTAAGCATGACTGGAAAGCAAAGACAACTCTTCCAAAGGCATAAGAAGATAGAAGATGAGTTCCTGCCCAGTTTGGCTATTGTTGAGCACCCCTGTGGGCCTGGCTCTGCACCATTAATCCTCACCTTTCCCCTGTAGGCTGGTGCCTTCCCCGGCAGTGCACACTAGAACAGTCCCAAGGGACTGGCTTCTTTTTTAATTGCTGGTGCCTATATGTACAATCTGTTAAATATTTTGAATTTCACTCTTGGTCATACCTACTTTATAGATAAAGAAAACTGAGCTTATGAAACATGAGCTCATTTTCCCAAGGTCAGCTCATTGGAAAGTAACCAGTGTTTGAGTCCAGTGGTGCATGGATCCAAAGGCTCTTTTTTGACCACACCCATTGCCTTTCTGCTGAATAAATATTAGTAACAAAGTGGTTATCTGGTGTGTGATAGTGTAATTTGGGTTCTTCTTTTAAAACATATTAAGATACATTTCTTAGCAATGGTATTTTCTGGGAACAAAATTTGGGTGCCATTTTTTGACACATGATCTGGCAGAGCAGAAGAGCTGTACTGGGAATTGATATAAAAATGCAGGATAAGTGAGGTCCTTCCTGATCCGACACCAACCAATCTTTCCACAGCCTCCTGTCTGCCCCTCTACCCACTCGTCCTTACATGCCAAGCCTTTATAGCACAGCAGACCTCTGCCCTTTTTCTGAAGGGTATCATCCTTTGAAGCCAGCTCAAGAGATACCTCTTCAGGGGAGCCTTTCTTCAGAAAGAGTTATTTACTTCCTTTAACCTAGTAATTGTATCTCTGCCATAGCTCCTATGCAAAGGTATAATCTTCTGCTTTTTTTTCCTCCCTTTAGACTGTGAATTCTTAAAAAGTTTTACCAAAGTCATTTTTGGCATTCTTGGGACCTGACATATAATCCATAAATTTTATAGTAGGCTGTTTGTTTTTCCGAATAGAAGGCTAAAATGGTAAACTTCTCCATGTTATCTATTTCCTTCACTGTAACCAAACCTTGTATTGTGAAAACCAAAATATAGCCAACGATTCTAGAACTGTGAATAGTTTCTTTCTACGGAGCAGAGAAAGCAGTAAAATGGAGTGATGCAGAGAACAAGCTTTGGAGTCAGAAACTCTTCAATTGGAATCCTGCTGCTACCACTTGCTACTTTTAGAACCTTGAATAACAACCTGTTCAAGCCCTAATATCTTCATTGGTAAAACGGAGATGATGAGCTCTCTTAGCTAACAGGACTAGGACGAGGCATATAAAGTGCCAAACACGGTGTCTAGCACAGAGTAAACCTTTGGTGTCAACTAGTAATGGCAGCAGAAGTAGAAGAGGAGAATAGTATTATGAAGTTTTGAACATCATGATTTAACGCTTCTCTCCTAGATAAAGAAAGCATTGGGATTGCTTTGAGCTTTTCAATTATGTTAAAATGCCAGAATTCACGAATTTTACTTAATGGGCAAAATGTATTGCTCACGTGTTTGGAACAATCATTAGAAATAACCTTTCCAAGAGGCATAAACCACCATCCATCTGCAGGAAGGTGAGCTAAGCCTTGAGAAATGGACGAGGATGTTTTTCCTAATCACTGCTGTAGCTTGTTGCTAGATAGAATCACTCTAGGAGGTTAATATCTTGATCTTTGTATAAAGTGGAGATATAATTCATAAGAAACAGGACCACAAATGGAACCACAACTGGTCAGGGAACAAGGAAGGGAAACTTGCAAAGTAGAAACCCAAAAGTTTCATGGTAATGAGTGGGCTCTGAGACAAGGGAGGCGGTGTTTGGGGGTTGAGATAGCGTGCTGACAACTCCACTAATGTAGCCGGATTTCCTCTAGGCTCTTGGCTAAGCTACAAAAAATTGAATTTTAAGAGCAAGCCAGTTTAGTTAGGCCAGTAATTTATTAAGGAACTGAGAAAAGTGAAATGGGAGAAAAAAACAGATTATGGGTCCCAGGTAGAGAGGAAAGGGGCTGAAAATAGGTAAAGAGGGCTGATTTACAGACTACTTATTCTTCATTACAGATTACAGATCCCCAGGTTTACTTGCATGCTGATCCAGGCAGGGGGAGAAAAGCAAGGATTGGGCAAGGGAAAAAAGGGAAAAGGGCTGATTTAGCTTCCACACTTGCTTTTTGAACCATTAATTATTCCTCCCTTTTGCTAATGATGGGGAAGGAGTCCCAGCTGTTTGCTGTTTTGACTGATTACTCCACCCCTCAATCCCCTGGGAGGGCCCAATGATAAGGCCCCTGGAGAATATCTGGAGCTTCTCCTTAATTCCGTAGGAAATCTCATTTCAAATGGGGGTTCTCACAAGGTTCTTCCAGCAGCCATCTTGTGCAGTATCCATGGCCACGTGGGTTTCCTGCCAGGTCCCAGATTCGTCTCTTTATTCCCTAACTAGCCTGCTTTACTAACTAGCTGTCTGACTGTGGGGAAGCCATTTTTCTTTTCTTCTAGACCCATATTCTTCATCTATGGCACGGGTATAAAAATTCCCATGCCTTGTGGCTCATAAGAGTTTACAAAGCGTCAGCCAGATGCAAGGAGTCTGACGTCAGTGAGGTTTTGTGGGCATCAACCCTCCCTCAACTCCTTTCTGTCCTTCTCCTACATCTTGTCCTGAGTGTTGCCATCTTTGCCGCAGAACCAGAAAGACAGACCTCAACATCCTGTCTAGGGAAATAGAAATTGGAAAAACTTGTATCTTGTGTTTTCTTCAACCTTCTGTGCATTTGTTCTGAACTTTATAAAAATACTTTCTAAAATATGAACATTCCAGAAACCTCAAGTTTAAAAAATGAGTATATCATTGTATATATGATTTATAATGAAAAGCATAGTTTTAGTAAACCTCTAGTTTTCTTCACTCTAATTTCTTCTCTTTCTTTCTTTTTTT
>JAQZBX010085526.1:0-13118 GCA_029593785.1 Cabassous unicinctus
ACTGACAGAAAGCAGGTCACCTTGGAATGTAATAAACAAGCCCTCCAGTCTCATGCTAGGAGCTGGGTGGGGAAACATCCTGAAATTATGCCTGTGAATTGCAGAAATGTAACAAAGAATTGAGCTATTGACCTTTAAGATTTGTTGATTTCAGGAAGATGTAACTGTCAAGTATCTGTTGCCTTGCACATGCTCACTCTGTTTTCTTTGTTCTAAAGCCAGAATAAAAGCCACACTTTGTGAGGTGGCTGGGCTCTTCTCTCCATATCGGACGAAGAGACCCCTGATCCCAGTTTCTTCTTCTCTTTGTCTTTTTCTTTCTCATCCGTGGCACCGTTTTCACCGACCCAGGTCCTGAACGCCAACATACGGAGAGAGAAAAAACTTCCAGCCAAGAATTCTTTATCTAACAAAAGCATCTTTCAAAAATGAGGGTGAGTTTAGTCTTTACAGACAAACAAAAACTGAGAGAGTATGCTACCAAAAGACTGGATTTACAAGAGATACCAAAGGGACTGCTATAGCCTGAAAGGAATAAGCAAGGGCGAGAGACTTGGAGAAGAGGGTAGTAATGAAGAGTATTAGTAGGATAACTTATTGGGTAAAAAAGACAGATAATAGTAAGATATGACAATGGAAAGCCAAAGGGTAAAATGGATGAAGTAAGTAATTCCTTTATAGTAATAATATTGAATATTAATGAATTAAATTCCCCCATCAAAAGACATAGACTGACAGAATGGATTAAAAAAATATAAGCCATCTACATGCTGTCTACAAGAGACTCACCTCAGACATAATGATACAATCAGGCTGAAAGTGAAAGATTGGAAAAAGATATCCATGCAAATAGTAACAAAAAAAGATCTTGAGTAGCGATACTAATTAGATACAAATTAGACTTTTAAATGCAAAACTGTTATTATAAGAGATGAAGAAGGTCATTATATATTAATAAAAGGGGCAATTCACCAGGAAGAAATAACTATAATAAATATTTATGCATCTAACCTGGGTGCCCCAAGATACATGAGGCACACACTGGCAAAACTGAAGGGAGAAATAGATGTCTCTACAATAATAGTTGGAGACTTCAATATACCACTCAGTTTTAGATAGAACATCTGGACAGAAGATACATAAGGAAACAGAGAGCTTGAAAAATATCATAAACATGTATAGAGCATTATACCCCAAAACAGCAGGATATACATTCTTTTCAAGAACTCATGGATCTTTATCCAGAATGGACTATATGTGGGGGCACAAGACAGGACTTAATAAATTTTAAAAGACTGAAATTATACAAATCACTTTCTCTGATCATAATGGAATGAAACTGGAAATCAATAATGGGTGAAAAAGGGAAAATTCACAAATATAGGGAGATTAAACAACACACTCTTAAATAATCAGTAAGTCAAAGAAGAAACTTCAAGAGAAATCAGTAAATGTCTTGTAACAAATGAAAATGAGAGTACAACATATCAGAACCTATGGGATACAGCAAAGGCAGTGCTGAGAGGAAAATTTATAGCCCTAAATGCTTACATTAAAAAAAAGAAGAAAGAGTTAAAATTGAAGACCTAACTGCATACCTGGAGAAACTAGAAAAAGAACAGCAAACTAATCCCAAACCAAGCTGAAGGAAAATAAATAATAAAGATCAGAGCAAAAATAAATGAAATTGAGGGCAAACAAACAAAAAATAGAGAGAATCAACAAAACCAAAAGTTGGCTCTTCAAGAAGATCAACAAAATCAACAAACCAGGAAGCGGGTGTGGCTCAGTGGATAGAGCTCCCGTTTACCATATGGGAGGCCCCAGGTTCACTTCCCAGAGCCTCCTTGTGAGAGCAGGCCGGCTGCGGGGCACGGTGGGCTGATGCAGCAGGACCTCACAGCAAGGGGGAGATAAGCAGACACAGAAGAAACACACAGCGAATGGACACAGTAAAACACAAGCAGCAAGGGGGCGATAAATAAATCTTTAAAAAAAAAAAAAAAATCAACAAACCCTTAGCCAGACTGACAAATTAAAAAGAGAGAAGATGCAAATTAAAAAAAATCAGAAATGAGAGGAGAGATATTATCACTGACCCTGCTGAAATAAGAGAGATCATAAAAGGATACTATGAACAACTATACACCAACAAACTAGACAACATAGACAAAATGGACAAATTCCTAGAAATACACAAACAACCTACACTCACCCTAGAAGAAATAGAAGACGTCAACAAACCAATCACGAGAAAAGAGATTGAATCAGTCATCAAAAAGCTCCCAAAAATGAAAAGGCCAGGACCAGATAGCTTTCACAGGTGCATTCTACAAATCATTCAAAGACATCTAATAGCAATCTTGCTCAAGCTCTTCCAAAAAATTTAACAGGAAGGAATTCTACCAAACTTATTCTATGAAGCCATCATCACCCTAATATCAAAACCAGATAAAGATACTGTGGAAAAAGAAAATTACAGACCAATTTCTTTAATGAATATAGATGCAAAAATCCTCAATAAAATACTTGCAAACCGGATCCAAAAGCACATTAAAAGAATTATACACCATGACCAAGTGGATTTTATCCCAGGTATGCAAGGGTGGTTCAACACAAGAAAATCAATTAGTGTAATAAACTGTATTAATAAATAGAAGAAGAAAAATCACGTGATCCTCTCAATTGACTCAGAAAAGGCATTTGACAAAATATAGCATCTGTTCTTGATAAAAACGCTCCAAAAGATAAGAATACAAGGAAGCTTTCTCAACATGGTAAAGTGTATCTATGAAAAACCCATAGCTAACAATGTACTCGAGGGTGAAAGACTGAAAGCTTTCCCGCCAAGATTGGGAACAAGGCAAGGATGCCCACTGTCACCACTGTTATTCAATATTGTGCTAGAAGTTCTAGCTAGAGCAATTTGGCAAGAAAGAGAACTAAAATGCACCCAAATAGGAAAGGAAGAAGTAAAACTTTCTCTATTCACTAATGATATGATCCTATACTTAGAAAATCTCCCAAAATTCACAACAAAACTACTAGAACTAATAAGCCAGTTCAGTAAAGAGGTGGGATACAAGATTAATACACAAAAATCACCGGCGTTTCTATACACTATTGAAAAGCATTCTGAGGAGGAAGTCAGAAAAAAATTCCATTTACAATAGTAACATAAAGTTTACTTTCAAAATAAATGTATGAAGTAAAAAGAACAGATGGATAAATAGTATGCATAGTAGGAAGAGGGGCAAATATTATGCAGGCGAAACGCAAATAACTAAAGTTTGGGAAACAATGGATGTTACACAATGATATAATTGCACACACACACACCCCAAACACATACACCAGATTGTAATTCTCAGAATTCTGGTTTAGAAGAAGTTTCTCCTTCCGAGGCATATCAATTCACCTGTTTCCTTTTTCTTTTCTTTATTTTAAATTTTATTGGAGTAAAATATTTCTAGGATAAAATTCCCATTTTTAACCATTTTTGTGTACAAGTCAATGATATTAATTACATTCACAGTGTTGTGCTATGATGACCACCATCCATTACCAAAGCTTTCCTTTTACCAAAAACAGAAACTCTCTACACTTTAAGAAATAACTCTCCATTCCCCCCACCCCAGCCCCTGGTAACCTCTAATCTATTTTCCATCTCTATGTTTGTTTATTCTACATATTTCATATATAAGTAGAATCATACAACATTTGTCCTTTTGTGTCTGGCTTATTTCACTCAACATGATATCTTCAAGGTTCATCCATGTTGTAGCATGCATCAGAACTTCATTCCTTTTCATGGCTGAATAATATTCACCACATTTTGTCTGTCTGTCTCTCTTTCGTTGGACACTTGGATTGCTTCCACCGTTTGGCTATTGTGACTAATGCTGCTATGAACATTGGTGTACACTTATGTGTCCATGCATCTGTTTTAAATTCTTTTGAGAACTCATCTTAATTCTGTGTTCTAAAAGCTAGGAAGCATCTGCTACTTCTGTGGTAAATGCAGGATAGTATACCACTTGCTTGGTGGATTTTTGCAATTTCTAGGTGATATCCTGAAAAGGAAACAAAGCCACACCAATTCTCCCCAGCAGGAACCCCAAGCTTATAAAATATGTATGGGCGTTAAAAACCCGGACACCCATCCGGGCCTAATGGGGGAATGGTGTCACTCGTGCTGGGAAAAGGTCAATCACTCCCCCCACCCCGCTGAGATGCTAACGGCAAACACCCGCTTCTGTAACTCTGCTTGCTTGCTTTGTTCAGAACCCCATATAGAAATGTATATGTTTAAACCTACCAATCCTGTCTCTTGGCGCGCGCGGGAAGAAAGTCTACAAAGGCTTTCTTTAGGCGCGACTCTTACTAAGGAGCACGCCCCGGCCGGCGATAAAGGTTCCCTTAAATTTTTTCTCCTGGGAGTTGTTATTTATATGAAGTAATCCACTTCAATCCTTCATGCAGTTAAAATTCATTTTTGGTTTCTAGCTTCTGACTCTTTCTCATTTGCTTAACACACTATAAACCTTATATTCTCTTTGCGTTCATTAAATATCACTGTCTTTCCTCAGGAATTAAATAAATGACTTGGAAATGTAGTAAATTCCTTCATGAATGGAAAACATTTTTAAAACATAACAAGAAAACAGAACCACTTGGTTATGTTTATACTTTCCCCCTCCTCTCTGTGGCTTTGGCATTGCTCTCTGGCAAGCACAGATTTTCCTTTCTGAGGTGCCCAAATATATGGCTTTGAATGTGCCTGCCTGGCTCGAAGACGGAAACACTTCTCTGAGAAGCCCAGTGAATCTGAACAAAGGTTGACTCATGGGGCAGTTTTGCTAAGTGAGGGACTGAGTATCTCACCCTCACACGCTTTTAAATGACTGTTTACGTTACCTTTAGTTCCTTGTTCTAAACATTACACAACTCACACCAAGAGGTTCAATGCATTGATTTGCAATGATGTAAATAATGACAAAGTAATCATTTACCTAACATGACCAGCCCAGAATGAACAGTGAAATGGGCAAAAAACCAAAATAAAGATCTAGTGTTAGATGGCCTGGTGCCTGGGCAATTGCTCACAGATGAATGGTAGCCATCACTGCTTGTGCTGGGATTGTCTTTCCAAGATCAATTGCCTGAGAAAAGAATTGAAGCTTTGAGAACTAGGATCAAGAAAGCTTAGTTGATTCCTCAGAAAGTTGAAGCACAATTACCATATGACCTGGCAATTCCATTCCTTGGTATATACTCTCAAGAATTGAAAACAGAAACTCAAACAGAAGCTTGCAAGAATATAACGAGCTCTAGTATGTTTTTTAACGTAAGAATTGGAAAAGTTGGGATGATAGTGTTAGTAAATATCAACAATTAATCTCCACAAGTAAAATTAAAGAAAAGTCTAGAAAGGGAATTTTCTTTGGTTTACACGGATGTTCTGGATTACCTTCAATCACATTACATTAGCTGAGCTGTCTCCTCTTTTACTATAATCCTTTCCTGGTAGGAAATCCATGGACCAATTCTTTCCCAGAGGTCTAACCCTTACCATGACCCTAATCCCTCCCTGTGCAAATGCTACTGTGGAAAACAGGCTTTCATTCTTGTGTATAAGACTGTCTCCAAAGTAGGTGGTGCCTACAGGTCTTGCATGCAAAGCCTGCTGATGCACCTGAATAGCAATCCAGCCATTTGCATTCAAGTGCCAATGCTCTGTTTGAAGTGCAGGGTGCTGGGCTGGCTTTTATTCTATTTTAGAAAGAGATTGGTGGAAGCCTAAGTCGAAAGTGGTTGGCCACCGGGGGTGGTTTTGCCTCCCAGGGGCATTTGGCAATGTCTGGATGCAACTGAGGGTTAAGAATTAACAAATAATTATGATTACTAAATCATTATATAGATGCCTTTATATTATAAAATAGTAAAAGGTACTATTTAAAGGTACTAGTGAAAGTACCTGAAATTACTGAAGCTAGCTTCAGTGAGCTGAAGCGGTCTCACCCCTGTTTATGGTTACTCTAGACTTAACCACCCCTTGTGTATGCTCCTATTGGGATGGTAACCAATCCACCCTCCTCTGTTTGATATCCATATGGAAAACCTTGTGACTGACCTCTACTCCGTATTTTTGTATCTCAGAACCTTGAGCTCTGAAAATGATGGTAACTTTGTAACTCCCCCTGGTTTGGGGTCCACGGCCATCTTGTTCAACACCTTAACATTTATTAAAGAAGGAACCTGTGTCCAGCTCCACCCTAATTATTCATTTACACCCTGATGTTATAAAATATTAGAATTTCTGCAGATCAGGGAGGCAGTTTTTGGACCATCTAAGGTGACTGACCTCCTTTGCTTGTGCAACCAAATAAACTTGCTCTCTCTTTGAAACCCCAGTGTCTCAGGAATTGCCTTTAAAGATGCATTAGGGGGAGTGGATGTAGCTCAGTAGTTGAGTGCCTGCTTCCCAGGTACAAGGTCCCAGGTTCAATCCTCATTACTTCTTAAAAAAAAAAAAAATTTTTTTTAAATGCATCAGGAGAAAAGAACCCACTTTTGCTCAGTATCATGGAGACAGTCTTGGTTACCATAGTTGGGGATGGGGGTGCTACTGGCATCTAATGGGTGGAGGCCAGGGATGCTGCTAAACATCCTACAATGCATAGGCCAACCCCCACAACAAACAAATATCCTGTTCCAAATGTGAATAGTACCAAGGGTGAGAAACCCTGGTCTAGAGATCACCTAAAGCAGTGCCAGTAGAACATTTTGTGGTGATGGCAATATATGTACCTGCACTATCCAATATGGTAGCCAGTAGCCACATGTGGCTATCAAGTACCTAAAATGTTATTAGTGCAACTGAAGAACAGGTTTTTAAATTTTATTTAATGTTAGTTAATTAAAATATAAATAGCTACAAGTGGCTAGGGACTACCAACCTAACTGTATTGGACAACACAGGTCCGGGGAAGGAAAACTGTGAGAAGAAAAGAAGGTGTTATATACAGCCTAAAGGAACTCCAGCGTTTAGGGAGCATGAAGACCAGGAGAGTCACTTGGGAACTTTTTGGAGATGGGCTGTGCATTGCCAGACGATCAACTCATCCTGGTTTGCCCAGGGCTTTCCCAGGTCTAGCATTGAAAGTGTCCTGGAAGCCCTCTCAGCTCTTGACCAACCAAAATGGTTAGCAGCAGAGCCTGGGTCCCACTCATAAGATGTGAATTAGTGAGTCTGGGATGGGACCTGGGAAATTGTCTTTTTATAGAGTTTCCCAGGTAATTTTTCTGTGCACTAAAGTTGGAGAATCACTGTATATCAGCTAGTGATGGAAGCTGCAAAGGAGCAGACAGAGAAGAGGTTAAAAGGGGATTCATTGGTTCCTTGTGCCTTAGCAGCTCAGCCCTTTCTTGCCTGGTTGGATGGACCCAGCCCATCCAAGGAGAGCAAGGACCTCTCTCTATGGGAAAGCCACGACAATACATGGTGCAAATCATGGCTGTTGTACTCTCTGAGACCTTCTAGAAGGAGTGGGTGCCTCTCCTACCCAATAAGGAATGACTCAGTTTTCCTGGGGACTGGCAGGTAGCTGAAACCCCTCCTCCTCCCCTCCCTTGCCACTGGGAGAAGTGAAAAATGATAAAACTTCATGTCCTCTTGGGCTAGGGATCTTTCCTTCTAAACCACTAGGTCTCAGGAAGGCAGGAGGGAGCAATAAACCTGGGCTGAGTTTTATCCACACCCTGTGAGTCTGTGTCTATGTAAACTCTCCTTCTTTTAGAGGAAAAAGAACCCCATCTGGATCCACCTCTGGAACTAGGCTAGAAGATTATTTCTTAATCAGACTAATTCAGGTCCCAATGGTATAATAGTCCCTGTAATGCCTATTTAAACAAACACTATTTAATTCCACCCAAGCATTATTATTCCAGATTTGCCTAGAGAGAGAGGAAACATAGCCAGAAAGAGGTAGAGCCTGGATAAATACCCAGGCAAGTTGATTCCAAAATTAGCACCATGGGGCTTCTGGTCAACCAGGATGGAGGAGTAAGACACTCCAGGGTGCTATTCCCCCACAATCTTTGAACAACCAGCAAAACTGACAAAGCCATCTCCCTGAAAACTCTGGAAAATAGTTAAAAGGTTATAGTAACTAGGTGAATGCCACATTGAGAAAATGCAGCTTTAAAAGCAGTAGGACGGGAGCAGATGTGGCTCAAGCAATTGGATGCCCATTTCCCACACTGGAGGTCCCAGGTTCGGTTCCCAGTGCCTCCTAAAGAAGACAAGCAGATGTGGCAAAGAGCAGATGCTGCAATGAGCAGATGCTGTAACCAGCAGGTGATGCAACCAGCAGAAGATGCAACCAGCAGGGAGCAGTAGTGGCTCAAGTGGTTGGGCAATTGCCTCTCATATGGGAGGTCACGGGTTTGGTTCCCGGTGCCTCCTAAAGAAGACAAGCAGACAGATGAGGGAGCCATCTGGGGGGTGGGGGTGGGAAGGGAATAAAAATAAATAAATAAACAAACGAATATATTTTAAAAAGAGAGAGTTGCTTTTTTTTTTTTTAAGCAGTAGGAGAACCTTGTGGCAACCTTGCTGACCCCTCCCCCACCACCTGCAGTAGTGAGCCAGCCTCTGCTCCCATTGTGGGTCTCTGGTCCACATCTGGAGGGAGCAGAGTAACACCTATGCTCTTACTGGGGTAGCTGTATGTTGAAGCCAATCAATCAGGTGGCAGTCTAAAAAACTGAATGGGGAAACTCATCTCAGGCTTGCCCTCCCAGAACTTGCCCTACAGGCAGGAACTGCTTACAGACAGCTAAAGCACAATAAGAAATCATTCAGTCAAAGTGGCCTGAGGCAAAAGATTACCTGCTTTAAATCATACAACAGAGCACTCAGGATGGGAAGAAAGTCTATTTCTTAGGGAAAAAAGGAGTCATTCAAAGTCCTATAAATGGGAAAATTCCTAAGGCTATGAGCAGGCACAAGATCAGAACAAGATGCAGGCTCAGAAAAGAAGACCCTGCACTTCACATTTGCCTAGGGCTGATTTTCTTGATAGGAAGGCTAATCTCTGAAGGATAGCACTTGTCAACTCAGAGCCAATTTGCAAAGACTGTGAAAGGTGTTTTTTGCATTGTTTTTCTGTTTGTTTTTTGTCAGCTCCTGACACTCAAGGAAATCTCTGTCATATCACTATCTGGCTACAACTTAAAGAACAGAGAGCTCAGGGAATAAATCTTAGAGTTAACGCTCTAATACATTAAAATGTACAGTGTGCAAGAAAAGATTATAGGATAAACAAAGAAAGAGGAAATGATGGCCCACCCAAAGCAAGAGGGCAAAAATCCAGAATTCACCCACACAGAAGACCAGACTGAACAAAGACTGAACAGACACTGAACAAAGACTTTTTAAAAAGTATTTTCAATATGCTCAAGGAGATAAAGGAAAAAAAGAGAAAGAACTAAAGGATATCAGGAAAACAATGAATGAACAATATAAGAATCTCAATAAAAAGATATAAATTTTAAAAAGGAGCTGAACAGAAATATCAGAGTTGAAGACCACAATAACTGAAATGAAAAGTTCCCTAGAGGGTTTCAACAGCAGATTACAGTGGCAAAAGAAAAAATCAGAGAATGCAAAGACAGGGCAATTGAAATGATTCAGGCTGAGGAGCAGAGAGAAAAAAAAGAATTTTGAAAAGTGAACAGATGGTGACATGTGGGACACCATCAAGCAAACTATTATATGCATTATGGGAGTCCCAGAAGAAATATGCAAAGAAATAATGGCAGAAAACTTCCCAAATTTAATAAGACATAAATAAGCACATTCAAGAATCCCAACAAACTCCAAACAGGACAAACTTGAAGAGAACTACACCCAGACACATAGTAATTAACGCTTGAATGCCAAAAAAAAAAAAAAGGAGAGAGTTCTGAAGCCTGCAAGAGAATAGCAGCATGTTATGGACAAGGGGGTCCTGATAAGATTAAGTGGCAATTTCTCATCAGAAATCATGGAAGCAAGAAGGCAGTGGGATGAAATATTTAAAGTGCTGAAAGAAAAATCTGCCAACCAAGAATTTAATATCTGGCAAGACTATTTCAAAAATGGGAGCGAGATTAAGATATCCCAGATCCAAAAAGCTAAGGGAGTTCATCACCACTACAACTGCCCTACAAGCAATGTTAAAGGGAGTTCTTCAGACTGAAAGGAAAGGACACTAGAGAGTGGATCTAATGTCACAAAGAAATAAAGCATCTCAATACAGGTAACCATTTGGGTAATTATAAATGCCAGTTCTATTGCATTGTATTTTTTGGGATGTAATTCCGCTTTTAACTTCTTACAAGTTATAAAATGCAAATACATAAAGGCAATGATAAACTTATGGTTTGAAATATACAATGCATAAAGATATAATTTGTTAAGAGTACAACAGAAAAGTGGGGGGACGGGGGGTATAGGAGCAGTGTAAGTGTATGCTATTGAAGTTAGTTTGGTATCAAATCAAATGTGATTGTTATAGAATTTAGGATGCTAAATTTTAGCTCCAGGTATCCACAAAGAAAATATATGAAAAACATACACAGAAAGAAATGAGAAAGGACTCAACATGGCATATTACAAAAAATCCAATAAATATGAAAGTGGGCATTAACAGAAGAATTGAGGCACAAAAAAGGTATAAGAATTACAAAGACCATGTAGCAAAATGGCAAAAGAAAGCGCTGCATTATCAATGATTACTTTAAATGTAAGTGGATCAAACTGTCCAGTCAAAAGGCAGAGATTGGCAGAATGTAAGGAAAAAAATGACCCAACTATATGCCGCTTGCAAGAAATTCACCTTAAATTCAAAGACACAGGTAGGCTGAAAATGAAAGGATGGAAAAATATATACCATGCAAGGAGAAACCAAGAGAATTGGAGTAATTATACTAATACCAGATAAAATAGGGTTTTGGTCAAAAGCAATTATGAGAGACAAAGGTCACTATGTACTGCTAAAGGGGTCAATTCTACAAGATGACATAACAATGACTAATATATATGCCTCTAATGGCAGAGCCGTAAAATATATGAAGCAAATACTGACAGATTTGAAGGAAGAAATAGACAGTTCTACATTAATAATAGGAGACTTCAATACACCACTTTCAATAATGAATAAAATATCCAGACAGAAGATCAATTAGGAAATAAAAGATTTGAATGATTCTATAAACCAGCTAGACCTATCAGGCATATATAGAATAATACTTCACCCAAAAGCAGCAGAATGCACATTCTTCTCTAGTGCATATGGATCATCCTCCAGGAGAGACCATGTGTTAGGTTATGAAGCAAGTCTCAATAAATTAAAAATATCAAAATCATGTAATGCATCTTCTCTAACTATAATGGAATGAAGTTAATAATAAACAAGAGGGAGAACTGGAAAATTTACAAATATGAGGAAATTAAACAATGCACTTAAACAGAAAATGGATCAAAGAAATCACAAGGGAAATAAGGAAATATCTTCAGGTGAATAAAAATGAAAAGAAAACATAAAAATTTATGGACTAAAGGGGATGCTGAGAAGGAAATTTACACCTCTAAATGCTTACGTTAAAAAAGAAGAAAGATCTCGGGGGAAAAAAAGAGCAAACTAAACCCAAAGCAAACAGAAGGAAGGACTTAACAAAGATCAGAGCAGAGATAAATGAACTAGAGAATAAGAAAAAAACAAAGAATCATTAAAACCAAAAGTTGGTTCTTTGAAAATACCAATAAAATCAACCAAACCTTAAAGATAAAGAAGAAAAGAGAGTGGTTGCAAATAACTAAAATCACAAATGAAGGGGGAACATTACTTCTGACCCCACAGAAATAAAAGGGTTATTAGAGTATGCTATGAACAATTGTACACCAAAGAGTTCTCTTTTCTTCAACGCCACATGTTCCGACAGCCACGTCTTGAATTCTGCCGCCTTTTGCCCGTGCTGGGTAAGAAGGATGCTAAGCTTGGGGAGTTGCTAGATTCCATGCTGTTGTAGCAGGGCCTGGGGTAGAGTGAGGGAGTGAAGAACTGGCCTGGGACACAAAAGTTAAGGCTATGCCAAAACTCAGTAGTCAAAATAAATAATATTGTAATGCAATATTTTAAAGAATAAAAAATGCCAAAAAAAAAAAAGTCATGGTTAACAAAATATCAAAATTCTAAATAAAGATAGGATCAGGATTCCTGCTCTTCCTTTGACCTTGGGTTTGGCTGGGAACAGAGCAGTCAGGGAGCGTCCTCTCATTGAGTTCTTGGGGACAAATCAAACCACCTTCCTGGAGACCAAGCCTACCTGCTCTCAGGTGGAAGGCCTTTCCTCCGAACATACAACTTATAAGTCGAGGCTCTGCCACCAGAGAAAATCCAGCCTCTCATTTGGAAAGCCACTGTTTAGCATTTAGTGTGGGCACAGATACATGAAAGGTTGGGAAAAATAATAGTGGGGCCCACCTTCTTCTTGTGAATGACAAAAATAGGGCTTTCTTCTTTTCTTTGAATTGATACCCACCCAGATTCAAACGTCACAGGAAACGGAACTTGTTTGCTCGGACATTCTTAAAAATGTAGAAATCTTACCCAGCGTCTTATTTCTTTGGATAAGGAGTGTCCTTCCCAGAAATCACTCTTCCAGTGATTATCATTCCATCAACCGGGGTTTATCTCTGGGAACATTGAACCTTATGCTGTAAATAACTTGAGCAGGAAAATAGTCCAGCCTCCCACGGTCCAATGCCAGAAGCCTTGGTAAGCACAATCCGTTGAGTGACTCATTGAACACTTATGAAAATATTCGTACCTTCAGCCTGAACCCACCTCTTGGAGAGAGGGTTCTTTCCTGCTAAAACATGACTACTAACCCCACTTCCTTGACATCCATCCCCCTGTTCTCTTACTCCCTCTCCAGGCATCTAACCAGACTACAAAGGTAGTCAGAATAATAAAGATATGGGAAGCGGGAGTGGCTCAGTCGATAGAGCCCCCGTTTACCATGTGTGAGGCCCTGGGCTCGCTTCCCGGGGCCTCCTTGTGAGGGCAGGC
>JAQZBX010085527.1:0-13115 GCA_029593785.1 Cabassous unicinctus
TTTTAGAGGTGGGAATTGCCCCAAGTAGCAAAACATCAATTGAGGAGTTCCTGACACTAAAGGCACAGATTGTTTTCATTGTGCTTTTTTCCTCAGCCTCCAACTGACTGCTAGACAGAAGTAAAACAATCAGAGAAATGCTATGTGGAAATAATTAAGTCGTTCTGTCACTAAGAGATAAGTGCCTGGACTAAGAAAAATGTCTGATGATATAGGAGTGTATTAGTCAGCCAAAGGGGTGCTGATGCAAAATAACAGAAATCTGTTGGCTTTTATAAAGGGTATTATTTGAGGTAGAAGCTTACAGTTACCATGCCATAAACCGTAAGTTATTTCCTTCACCAAAGTCTGTTGCGACGTGTTGGAGAAAGATGGCTGCAGAAGTCTGTGAGGGTTCAGACCTCCTGGGTTTCTCTCTTCCCTGGCCTCATTTCTCTCCAGGATCATCTGCTCTGATCTCTCCACAAGGCCAGCTGTAGATTATTAGGTGAACAGCTCTTCTCTCTTCCTAGGGCCTCTGCAGTGTCTAAAGGAGCCTTCTCTGTTTCCTCACGTATCTGCTTCTTTGTGTTCTTCTGCATGTTTACTTCCCCGGCTCCGGGATAAAAACTCTCATCTCCCTTCGCTATGGTGTGGTTTCTCTGTGAGTTCCCACCCACCAAGGTGGTGGGGACTCAATATCCTTCTGAGGTGGCCCAATCAAAGCCTTAATCATTATTTAATCAAGTAAAAGTGAAGCCTCTGAATCCAGTATAATTTAATATGCCCAGAGGAACAAACCAGTTTACAAACATAATCCAATATCTATTTTTGGAATTCATAAACAATATCAAACTGCTACAAGGAGGAAAGGCAAAAAGTTAAGAATAAGTAATTTGATTTATGAGATGTGGGCATAAGTGGTAATTGGAATTAACAGTGCTTCATTGATACAGAAATCAAATAACTGAAAAGACACTCTGGGTGCTGATAATCTAATAAGACTTCATTATATACATGACAGTAACTTATGTATATAATAAAATATTTAGCAATTCAGGCATCACATATTTAATTATTAAAACATGTTTGTCAATTTCATAAGGAATATTCTGTGTGAGAACAATGTATGCCATCGTATAAAAAGAAGATATCTTTTTTAACTTTATTTTGTACATTTAACAATTGAACATATAATCAATTAAAAACTTACTTTTTAGTAAGCACAGATGAATAAATACATACAGTTCTCAATTAAAAGTACTGGATACATATGTATAGATACATATTTTGAATCAAACAATATGTTACACAATATATTTTGTTCATAGTAATGCATTCATATAGTATTTGTCCTTTTGTGTCTGGCTTGCTTCATTCAACATAATGTCCTCCAGGTTCACCCATGTTGTCATATGCTTTATGACTTCATTTTTTCTTACAGCTGTATAATATTCCATTGTGTTTGTTTATCCATTCCTCTGTTGATGAACACCTGGATTGTTTCCAACTTTTGGCAATGGTGAATAATGTTGCTATGAATGTCAGTGTGTAGATGTCTGTTTGTGTCACTGCTCTCAGTTCTTCTGAGTATATAACCAGTAGTGGTATTGCCGGTTCACATGGCAAGTCTATATTCAACTCCTTTAGGAACTGCCAAACAGTCCACCACAGTGGCTGTACCATTCTGCATTCTCACCAACAATGAATAAGTGTTCCTATCTCTTCTCATCCTCTCCAACACTTGTAGTTCTCTGTCTTTTTAATATTGGCCATTTAAGGAGTATCTTGGTTACTACAAATAATTCCCAAGAGGAAAATACATGTTCTAAAAGTTTTTAGCAACTGTTATATAGCATCTACCTCACAACAAGGAAAGACCTCTGTCATTTAAACAAACAATGCCTAGCACATAGTTAAAGTTCATGTTAGTAGGTGGTTCAATACTGTCTAGTTGTCAATGCTCAAAGGGGCCAGAGGGTGACAGTGTATAATCTCTAGCAACTGGGAAGAATTTTCCTGGATAATTCACTTAATGGTAATGCAGTTAGCAGCCTTATGAGAATTTTCCCCATGAATATTCATTTATTATTTCAGCCATCTTGTTGGTTGGCACCATGTTCAGAGAAGGTATTAAAATTTAAGGACTGGTTCTTTTAAAATTCAGGAAAAACCAAGTAACTGTCCTTGTTTTCCTAAAAAGTCTGTTGTGATTAAAAATGCATCCAACAACAACAGAAAAAGAGCCAAAAGCTGTCTGAGGGACCTGCTTTGGTGGTCAGCAAAGTAGGAGAGTGCTGTACAATTCCTATGAGGCTGAGGGTCAGAGAGACCAAGAAGCTGAAATGACAAACATGAGTTACCAAGCCCCCATGCTGGCAGTAAAGGGCTCCCCTCCCGCACCTCAACATATTAAGCTGGGGTAAAACAGTTGGCTCACTCCAGCCAAATGAGAGGGGAACAAACAACTTCCTCCATGTCTGCTGCTTCAAGGGAAAAAGGAGGGGAGGCTGGTGTGCATTTCTTCAGTGAATTTGACCAGGAGAGCCTGCTTTGAATCTCTGATCTGGAGATACAACACAAGAACACAGGAAAGCCAACACTGAACCACCTCCTTCCAAAGGTGAACTGACTAACACCATCTGCTGGCTGCTCTGAAAACTGCATGGACAAAAACTGTTCACATTCTCTGTATCTAAACCCTGGGAGAAATGCTGTGCATCACTAGTAAGTCCCTGGCCCAGTTTTGAAAACTTAACCGGGGCAAATTTAAAGACTGAGAATAAATTGAACTAAATATCAAAGGAGAGCTGTGGAAAAAAATAGGCAAGAGAGAGAAATTAGCCATCAGCATAAATTCACCAACATATTCAGATGTCTAGATATCAACAATAAATTACTAGCCATATAAAGAACAGGAAGAGATGGCCCAGCCAAAAGAACAAACCAAATATCCTGAAGCGAGAGAGGATTTCATACAATTAATCTGATAATCACACAACTCTTGTAAATCACTTCAAAGAATTGAAAGAAAATATGAATAAAGGATATTAAAAAGACACTGAGAGAGAATAAAGAACAATTTGAAAGCCTGCAAAGAAAAGTAGCAGAACTTATGGAAATGAAAGACATCATGGATGAGATTAAAAATACATTAGAGGCACATAAGAGAAGATTTGAATAGCTTGAAGGCAGAATTAGTGATTTTGAAGACAGAACATCTAAACTGGAAAAGACAGGAGAACAGAAAGAGAAGAGAATGGAAAAAATGGAACAGAGTCTTAGGGAATTGAAAGACAATGAGAAATGCACAAACATTCTCATTAGTGGTGTCCTAGAAGGAGAAGAAAATAGAAAAGGGGCAGAAAGAATATTTGAGGAAATAATGACTGAAAAGTTCCCAACACTTATGAAGGACATAAATATCAATATCCAAGAAGGACAACACATCTCAAACAAAATAAATCCAAATAGACATACCCTGAGACACCTACTGTTCAGAATGATAAATATTGGAGATAATGAGACAATTCTGAAGACAGCAAGAGAAAAGCAAAGCTTCACATACTAGGGTAACTCAATAAAGTTAAGTGCTGACTTCTCATAGAAACCATGGAGAAGAGAAGAAAGTGGTATGATGTCTTTATGGTAATGAAAGTGGAAAAACTGCCAGCCAAGAATTCAAAGTTGTCTTTCAAAAAATGAGGGTGAGTTCAACGTCTTCACAGACAAACCAAAACTGATAAAATATGTTACCAAAAGACCAGATTTGCAAGAGATAGTAAAAGGGTTCCTGTAGCCTAAAAGGGAAAAAAAACCTAAGAGTGAGAGATTGGAGAAGAGTTTAGAAATGAGGATTATTAGGAAGGGTGAAGTAAAAGATAAGACAGACAATAGTACAATATGACAAGAGAGAGTCAAAGGACAAAATGGAAGAAGTAAGTAATGCCTTTAGAGTAACAATATTGAATGTTAATGGATTAATCTCCACAACCGAGAGACATAGACTGATAAAATGGATAAAAAATATGAGCTGTCTATATCTGGTGGACATAACCAGTTTAAAAGTGAAAAGTTGGAAAAAAATGACAAGAAGAATTCCCAAATAGGAATTTGATCATCTAGAAAGAATTATGGCCTAAATGGAAATTAAATAACTAAACCAATAATTCATTTCATTCTTATAGATTATGTACAATAGAAATGAAATATAAAAATTAGAATTATGTTATAATTAATTGTTATTATATTTGAATAATTATTTACATGTATAAAGGTTTGTTGCTATGCTATTTTTATAATTGATTATATTAAATCTAACCTGGCCTTGCAAAAACAAACAAACAAAAAAACAAACTCATCCTTCATCCAACCAAGTTTGTTTTTCAGACATAAGGGCCTTTTCTTATTTTACCCTCAGGTTCTTTGAGCATATTTGATCAAAAGTAGGCATTGGCATGTCTAAGAGGAAATTGAGTAAGTACTTCTGAAATGAAGGTGGTTTGCTTGCAGCTGTCTTTGCATGCAAATCTGCTAGAGCATTTCCTTGATATTCTGTTTTTTTTAATGAGCCTTAAGTTTTTTTTAAAAAATCTCTAATAAGATTTATTTTATTTTATTTTTATTTTTAAAGAAACTTTAGATTATATAAATGTTACATTAAAAATACAGGGGATTCCCATATACCGCAGACTTCTCCCTCCCATGATTTCCAACATTAACAGCATCTTTCATTAGTGTTGTACATTTGTTACAATTGATGAACACATATTGAAGCTTTGCTGCTATCCATGGACTATAGTTTACATTATATTTTACACAACATTGAAGAATAAACAAACTTAAGGGGGGAATGCATCTAATAAAAATAGACTTGTGATTATTCTAGCAATGAAAGAATTTGTGTCATTGATATAAAGGCAATAGCCACCAGAGGTTATGAGCAGAGGGAGAAGAACAGGTGTAACATGGGGGCATTTTGGGGACAATGGAATTTTCCTGTATAACATTGCAATGACAGATACAGGCCAGGCTACATTTTGTCAAAACTATAAAATTGAGCATCTTTATTATTTTAATGATAATGAGGGTGGGAAGCTGGCACTCAACCACTGAGCCACATTGGCAGTCCTGAGTTGCTTTTTTGATTTGTTTGCCATATCTGCTTCCAAGTCTCAATTTTATTTTATTATTTTGTCACTGAATTAGTGCTTTTATCTTTCTTTCTTTCTTTTTCTTCCTTCCTTCCTTCCTTCCTTCATTCATTCCTTCCTTCTTTTCTTTCAATGATACTTAGATTACATAAATGTTAAAAAGTGTAGAGGATTCCCATATGTCCCACTCCCTATGCTTCCCACACGTTGCCACATTAACAACATCCTTCATTAGTATGTTACATTTGTAACAGTTAATGAACACATATTGGATCATTGCCACTAAGTGTGGATTATAGTTTACATTATATTTTAAACTCTCTTCCACACATTTTTGTAAGTTATGACAACATCTATAATGGCCTGTATCCATAACTGCAACATCATTTAGGACAATTCCAATGTCCTGAAAATGCCACCATATTATACCTATTTTTTTAAAAGATTCTTATGTTACATAAATGTTACATTAAAAATATAGGGGATTCCCATATGCCCCACTCTCCACACTTCCCATATTTTCCCACATTAACAACATCCTTCATTAATGTGGTATATTCATTGCAATTGATTAACACTTTTTGGAGCATTGCCACTAAGCATGGGTTAAAGTTTACATGTTAGTTTACAATCTCTCCCATCCAATTCTGTAGGTTATGGCAAGATATATAATGTCCTGTATCTGTCATTGTAATGTCATTCAGGACTATTCTGAAGTCCTGAAAATGCCCCTAAATTACACTTGTTATACCCTCTCCTTGCCATTAGAACCTCCAGTGGTCACTGCGCCCACATCAATGATATAATTTCTTCCATTGTTAAAATCACAATGTCTATAGTACAATACCAGTAAGTCTACATTAGTCCATAGCTCATTCCCCAATCCTGAATATTCTGGGATGGTGATGTCCATTCCACTTCTAATTGAGAGGGATTTGTGATCTATTAGGGCTGATGGGTGGGACTTTCTTGTTTGCAGTTGTAGGCTCTCTTGGTTCCTTGGTATGGTAGTTGTTCATCATCACCTCCTTGTTAGTTGTCCTGGGTGAGACTAATGATCTGGAGAGTGGGCATTGCAACTCTGTTGAGATTTGAGGCCAGGCTGGCACATGGACAGTTCAAAGATTTAAGTCTCTTGGATGTACACCTATCAACTCTTGTACTTATTATAGGTTCAAATAAAAGAACAGAAGAGCCATGCATAGGGAAACCACAACTGAGTCCAACTCTGTCACTCTGGGGTACATAAATTCCAAAGTAGGGCCCACTGGCAAGGTACCAAACTCCTAAGCTATCTGCCCTTACTGTAGTGTCTGAATGTCTCCAGAGCCCTCAGGAGCCCCACTATTTAAGGTAATATATACTTTTGCAGTCAATGAGATCCTGCTGAGATGTATATAAGCGTAACCTCTGGAATGACGTTCCAACTCACTTTGAAGTCTCTTAGCCATATACATTCATTTGTCTTTACCTTTTCACCCTTTTGGTCAAGGTCTTTTTCCAGTTGCATTGGTAGTTGGTGCTTGGTAATAATCCCTCAGTGCCAGGGAGATCAAGCCTCAATTTTAATAATAGCAATAGGTTGAAACTGTAAGATGGCAGTTAGTATGTTACTAAATAACTGTCCTTTCTTTATAGGGCATCCAGTGGAGGTAAGGAAACTCTTCTGTTTCTAAAATCATCAGCCAATTTGAAAGTACATTTGCTGTCAGTATAAATGTGATGACAGTATATAACCTCTAGTAACATGTATAGTTCTGCTTGTTGGGCTCCAGTAAATTGGGATAAGTTATTTGTCCAGTTACTTCAAATTGGATTGTGACTCTCAGCTTGAAATTTTCCATTAATTTCATGGATATAAGACCTGTCACCAAAGAGGATAAGGCCAGGATTCTGCAGTGGTATTACTTGTTAGTCAGGAAGGGAAGTCACTAAACAAGAGGTAATGAGCTCACATTTATGAGGTGCTTTTTCATCCAGCAAAGAAATAGGGTGTCATGGTTAAGTGTATTGCATTTCTCCAGGATTGAATTTGAATGGGAGCGTAAATAGAATTCATAGGAAGACAATTGGCTGGAGGAGAGATATTGAGTAAACTCAGAGTTAAGGAGCTTTGGACAACATAGCATGATGGGTTTTGTAAATATACATCATTGTCCACTGTTTTTTCTTCAGATGCTTTGACTAATTTTGTGGCTTTGGCTAACACTTTTATTTTTTAATAAAATTTTATTGAAGTCTATCATTCATACATAAACATACCTAAACATAAGTGTATAATTTTTTTTCAATTTACCAAAAAAGCATGCATATCATCATGCAAGTCTCCCATACATCTTCCCATGACCAAAACCTTACATTGTTGTGAAACATTTGTTACAAACTTTGAAAGAGCATTTTCAAAATATTACTACTAACTATAGGCCATAGCTGATATTTAGTGTATTTTTCCCGAACCCACCCAATTGTTAACATTCTATTTTTAGTATTATATATTTGTTATCATTCAGGAGAAAATGTTATCATATTTGTCCGGTTAACCGCAGTCCATCATCCACCACTGGATTCCCTGCATTATACATTCTCATGCTTAGTACAATCCATTCAAAGTGTCCACTCAGTGGCTTTCATTTTTATCATAGAGTTGTGCTGTCAACACCTTGGTCAATTTTAGAACATGTTCATTACTCCAAAAGGAAAAATCCCTTATCCCCTTTTATGCCCTTATAATTATCCCTTATTATTGAAAAAAAATCTTCTTACCATTTCTGCAAAATATTACAATATTACTGTTATGCATTGTCCATAAGCTATATTAGTTCTAATTTTCCCATATATCACAGCATTCTTAGCACTTTATAAAAGAATACCATTCTTATATTTATGCTAAATACAATCTTCATCTGCAGGAATGCATCCTGCAAAGCCTTGTGGGGGCCTGTCCAGCAGAGTCCATGATAGCACAATGAAATCACTCTTAACACAGAGGTTGAGAGAGATCACGGGGAGAACAGCTGAAGAAACTGTCCTCTTCACTTGATCCCCAGGACTCTTTTTTATTCAGGATTTTTTTACAGTCAAATCAGGGTGCAGGTGCAGGGGAGCAGGAAGATATAGGGGTTGTAAATCACATCATAAGAATTCCAGGCTGATAATGGGGAGGGAAGATTACAGAAACATTAAGTGATATACATAGGAGATAGGGTGGGAGATAAGGGAGATAAGATGAGCAGGAAAGTTTCAGTTTATGGCAGGAACTGATCAGCTGAATTCTGTGTGAGCAGAGAAACATGATAGGAACAACGGGAAAGAGAGAAACTAGAAAAACTGTGTGCAGGAAGAAAAAGGGGTTATAGAGTCAGGCAAATAGGTAGGCAGGTGAGAAGGAGGGAAAGGAGACCTTGGGGTGAAAAATAGTTCAAAGGTGTTTTAACCAAAGGGGCCCAAAGTCTCCCCCTCCTTTTGTTTCTTTGTTCTTGATTCCCAGATGTGGGAGGTGAGAGAGATGAAGCTGCGGCCAGGGCGATGAGTTTCTGTTCGGTGTGATGAGCTTGAGAAAGGGCCTGGCAGATTAACCTAAGAATTGATAATAAAACAAGAAGTATGATTATTCCTATGAGAGATATTATCCAGATCCATACGGTTAGGCCATGACACCAATTTGAGGGATTTAACCACTGTAAATAATCATTAATTGTTTGAAACACTTTTTGCTGAGCAAGAAGTTGTATTTGTGATAGTTGATGTTCCAGGCATTGCTGGAGAGCCAGTACTTCTCCCTGTAAATGGGAGGAGAAGGCTCCTTGAAGGTGAGTTTTAACTTGTTCCCAAGAAAGTTGGGAGCTATTCCAAGGCAAAGGGGTGACACAAATTTTAACATGTTCCCAGTCACACTGCAAATGCTGTTTAGCAAGCAGATCCTGTTGTTTTTCACCTATCCAGAGACTAGGTGCTTCTAAAGCATCAAGTTTGGTAAGAATATTATTACAAATATGAGTTTGAGTCATAAGTTTGTTAGTAACATTGATCATAAATTGATTAACCACATGAGCAGTTTAGACAGATACTGTTAAGGCGACTGCCATAGTGGTGTCAGTGGCAGCTATGATAATAGCTGAAATAATGAAAGTGTACTAATGAATTTTTTAGGTTAATTTTTTAAGACTTCCCCAAGTTACTCCCTGAGTTTGGATAATGTTACGGCAGGGTTGTGTCCAGGGGTTCCTTTGTTCCTCCATCGTTATCTTCTCCATCTGTGGTACTGGGTTGAACGGGTGATCTTTCCAGCTCATGGTAGAGCTTCACATTCTTTGCCGGCAGTCACCAGGCACCTGTTGGAATAAGCACACAAGCATACCCTCTCCCCCACATTATGAACATTTCTTTGTACACAATTTTAGCTTGTATTTGATGACTTTCCTGATGAGGGGAGAAATGTTTTTCAGCTGCTGAAAGGCCATCTTTATTACAATTTTAAAAATTTAAAGAATATAGTGCTAGGGCTATTGTATTTCTAGGGGAGGTATCCATACTCCCCCTTTTTTGTTTGTTTTAGATGACATGATATATTCTAAATATTTTCAAGACTGAGTTCATTGGACTTTATTAGGGGTTATTTGGAGATTGGCTTGGGTAAGAGAATTTTGGAAATATTTATAAAGTTGTGTTAAAAGTGTTTTTGAGGGGACTGTAATAAGGATATAATTCATGTAATGATAACTACATACTTGTGGGAGGGCAGAATGAGTAGGATGTAAAGCCTGAAAGATATAATATTGACACACAGTGTCAATAATAATATTGAGCATTTTTTGTGACAGGACTTTTTATTATATTTAGTTAGTGAATTTTTGTTAATAATTGAAAGAATATAAAATAAGCAAAGGATTGTTTATAAACAGGGCTTTAACAGTTATATTTCAATCTTTTATGATAGATATACATACATTTATATGCTCATTAAACTAGAGGACACACTGATATACCTGGCTCATTTTTGGCTAGAGTCCTGGATAGATACAAGATAAATGCTAATAAGTATATCTAGTTTAATAAATGTATACTGATAATTAGAGTGAGAAACAAGAATAATGTAATTAATTAAAATATTAAATTAATATTGAACAGAGTTATAGAATGATAAATAGAGAAGGTTTACATATAAACCTATGAACATTTAGCTTTTGGTTTGGCAGTTTTGAATTAGAAGCTGATACTAGAGTTTTGATACTAGAGTTTTGTGTAGAGCACCTTTTCCCAGGGTGGGACTTTAATTGGTTTGACTAGGGACTATCTTTTTTACTGTGTTCATGATTAATGAACTTGATATTATAGATGTTATCTTGCAAGCATTGTGTTAATTCCTGAGGAAGTGGCCAGTCTCTTTAGGAAGGAACACAAAACTCTCTGGGCAGTACATTCAAAGATTTATGCATTAGTCCCCGAAAAAGTGGCCAGCCTTCTCAGGAACACAACAATCCCTGGAGTGCACTTTACCTGTTTTTATTTTTTATAAAACATCCCTGATGTGCTTACTGTTTTAGTTTTCATTATTCTACCTAAAATAGGAAAAGTGCGGGCTAGCAAGGCACTGGTTAGTTGATTAACAAAGTTTTTTGCATGATGTCTCACTTTTAGTTTTGAATTATACCCACTAAATTTTTTCTAATACATCCGGTTTTGGGATTGTTTAAAATCGAAAGAAGAGACTTACATATACATTCAAATATATACTTATGTGTAACTTACAAGTTATCAAATTACTTAAGTATGTAATATGTTGTATTATTAAAGTTTTGATTAGTATTTAAGCATTTTATACATGATTCATAATTATAGTAACAAATGTTAAGACTTTTAACTAGTAGACATCCAATGAATAAATCTTTTATTTCTTATAGGTTAAGATTCCTAACCAGTGAAGTTATACAGGCTAGAAGCATCATTAAAATGACTTTATTTTCTCTATTTTGTATAGCTTGAGGCATAGGCAACAACAAATTATTATTATTTTTTATTTGGGCTGTGGGGCAGCACATTAACTTATAATATTAATACCTGCATTGGTCTTGCTGTTAACATTTTAATTGGAACTGGGGCTGTGATTCACAGTGTTGATTTTAAACTTGGTTTATTGTTGGCTTTTTTTTTTTAACCAGAAGGGCAATGTGGGCTGGCTTGACTTGCCGAAGAGATACTAAAGAAAGCCTTAGCAAGTTCCAGAACAAAGCTATAATGATGTAATTGGATCTTAATTTTTTTTTGCAACAAACTAGCAATATTTGGGACTGCTGCATGCTGCTGTGGTGTTATTTTAATTTACCATAATTACTGTTATGCACCACCCCTGGCAGCCCCTTATGGCTGCTCTCTTTTTGCAGCTATAGACCTGCTTCTTTAGCACAGGTGAGGTAAATTAGATAAACCTGAATTACAGCATCTGCCTCCTAATTTTTAGGCAGAGGTAGTTTCCGTGACATATAAACATTGTTAAATTTTTAGGAAGTTTATACACCTTTTAAGTATTTATATGAATGTTTTATTCATATAATTTTAACAGAGGGTTAAAGAATACCTTTTAATTTTAGAACAATTTCAAATACCTTCCATTTAGACTATAGCATATTAAATAAATTCAACTATTTTATTACTTTACTTTTTTCAAGGTGAAAGAACAAATCTTTTGCAATAGTTTGAAATAAAAAGCTACTTTTCAGCATTTGACTTTCAGAAATCAGGTTTGAACATTAGGTTGTTTTAAAAGTGAGGACTTGTTTCTCCAAAGAAATGATAAGGTTAAAGTTTAAGAAGCTAGTTTGATAAAACAGACTTTCTTTTTTGTATACTGATTATTCAGGAGAAAAACTCTTTATAAATATTTACTAAAACAAACCAATGATTTAATAAACTTTGAGAAAGGACAAAATTTTAACTTTGCATCAGTTATACTATTTGATAATAAAGCCTTCAAAACTTTATAGATCAACCCATTAAATCTTATTTAACTCTGACCCCAAAAATTCCTTTTCTGTATTCATTCAGATTCATTCAGATTTTGTTCCCCATTTTGCTCTTTCTTAATAACCAGTCATTTTATCTTAGGACAAAATTACTTTCTTTTTCCTTAATAATAAAAATACATTCTATATCCCTTCTATACATAAGTTACCAAAAATGATTTTTGAAACTATTTCCAAGCAAACATTTTACAACATAAAATTACCATCAACACTAAACAAATTTGTCAAAATAATGATTCAATTTGGTTATAATTATTTTTATTATTTTAAATTATTATCCATATTTATTTATTAATATAAGAACTTATTTAGTTTTTGGCCATTTGAATAGAGCTCTTTTAATAATTTTCATTTATCAATTTAATATTACCATCCAGAGGTATCAAAATATACATTGACACTGAACAAACAGACAAACATAAAACAAGTTAAAATACATCAATAGAAACACACATCTTTGATTTTACTGCTTTTCAGAATTTTTTTTGAAACTGTGCTGCCAAGTTTTCCTACTCTTCCAGCAGTTGAATTTTATTACACCCCACCAGCCCACAGCCACATTATCATATAGGCAGTAGGGGGTTTGCAGACTGATTGCTGGAATGTTTTCCTTATCTTAGTTAACCTTTCAGCAGAATGTTTTCTTACAAACATGATCTCATTGCTAAGGGCTTTATTCAGCATTTCTGCTTGTTGAGTGCAGCCTTATTGATATTCTAGTTGCCAAACACTAAAGTGAGCTGTGGAAAAATAGTTTTTACCAGAATTTTCAAACCCCAGGGGTACATTTGATAGCCATTAGCAATGAAGTCTAAAATCCCCTTAGTAAAGGAACTGTGAAGTTCATTTTCATTAATACTTCTCCGTAGCTCTTTAAAAACCGTATAGGGAAGTGATTCATGCAATGGACAGCCACAGGGAAAGTGTGGTATTCTCTAGCCTCTACAGCTTCTTTTTTTTTTTT
>JAQZBX010085528.1:0-13115 GCA_029593785.1 Cabassous unicinctus
ATCCAATGTCTTCTTATTATCCTTAATCTCTTTAGCCATCTCATTGAATTTATTAAGGAAATTTCTTTGAACATCTATGATTAGCTGTCTCAACTCCTTTATGTCATCTGGAGGCTTATCTTTTTCCTTTAACTGGGCCATATCTTCCTGTTTCTTGGTGTGGATTGTAATTTTTTGTTGGTGCCTTGGTATCTGTCTTACTATTTATTCTGGGTGCAGTTTCTCTCTTTATTTTAGGGCTTCCTTGCCCTTTCTCCCTTGCTGTTTGTGTAGCAGGAACCAAGGATGTAGTTGGTGCTGTAAGCTGTGGAGACTCAAACTGCCCTCATTTCCCCAGGGACCAATGAAGCTTCTCCCAACTTTCTCCTTTGCCAGGGGTAGTGACAGAGCCACAGCTATATGTAATAATCCAAGCCATGCAGGCCTAGACTGTAGTTGCCCAGAGAGACTGATGAAGCTTCATGCCCCTTTCTCCCTTGCCTAGGGTGGGGATGGAGGTGTAGGTGTGGGCAGCAATCTATGCCATGTTGATCCAAAATGACCACAGTTGCTCCGGTAGACTTCTGTGTATTCAGTCTGTGCCAGCTGAATGTACCCGCAGTTACCCTTAGAGGCTGGTGCAGGGCCCGCCGTCTTCCTTCCTGCTAGAGGTGGGGCTGAGGCCTAGGCTAGGGCTGCAGTTTGATCTGGGTGAAAGAAGCTTGTCCCTATCTTCACCATGATT
This sequence comes from Cabassous unicinctus, assembly GCA_029593785.1. Classification (NCBI taxonomy): domain Eukaryota; kingdom Metazoa; phylum Chordata; class Mammalia; order Cingulata; family Chlamyphoridae; genus Cabassous; species Cabassous unicinctus. The sequence continues at coordinate 725 of JAQZBX010085528.1, forward strand.
TTCAGTCAGCCTGGCTTATCCTCATGCCAGGGGCAGAGTAAAAATGGCACCTATGGGACTCTTTCTGACTTGGACAGGTTCAAACTTTAGCTGCTCTTAGGGTTATACTTGAGCCAGCCAAATTTACTCATCAGTACCTGAATTTAGTGCCCAACCATCTCTTCCTCCCCTATTTTTGGGAAGTGGAGCTTCCATTTCTTGCCACGGAACAGCTCCTGAGGTGGTTTGTGCTGCCAGTGGAGGATTGGCATGGGCTTCTGGAGTGTGGAGTGCTCTACTTATGAATCTTCTCTGCAGATGGGCAGTCTCTTCCTTCCATTCCTTCAAGGATGTTGCAGGATGCTCTTCTGGTCTCCTGGAGCCCCTAAACAGGTGCTTTAGATAGTTGTGGGTGATTACTAACTGCCCTATAGCACGAGCTGACTGTTGGAGCTCTTTACTCTGCCACCATCTTGCTGGTTGTCCCCACTTCGATTTTCTTTTTAAGGACTTAGACATATGACTGGACAGGCTTATGACACAAGAAAAACCTTCCTAAATACTTAAACCATTTTTGTTTGTTTGTGTTTCATTTTATTATTTTTTCTTTTAAATTTATTTATTAATTTTCTTAAACCATTTTTAGAGTATAAGTATTTTTTTTAAGATTTATTTTATTTATTTCTCTGCCCCCACCCCCTCGTTGTTTTGCACTTGTTGCCTGCTCTCTATGTGTTCTTCTGTGTCGGCTTGTCTTCTCTTTAGGCGGTACCGGGAACCGATCCTGGGACCTTCCGTCTTGCGCCACCTCAGCTCCTTGGTCTGCTGCGTCTCTTATCGTCTCTCTTCTGTGTCTCTTTTCATTGTGTCATCTTGCAGAGCCAGCTCTCTGTGTGGGCCAGCACTCCTGCACAGGTTGGCTCTCCTGCACGGGCCAGCCCTCTGTGTGGGCCAGCTTGTCTTTCACCAGGAGGCCCCAGGAATTGAACCCTGGGCCTCCTATATGGTAGACAGGAGCCCAGTTGCTTGGGCCACATCTGTTTCCCTAATAAGTACTTAGATATAATGAATTTTAAGTTCTCTCAAACATTATAATTCTGTTTACAGCTTTTTCTTTTTTTTAAAAGAAGATTTAGAGGTAAGCGGATGTGGCTCAAGCAATTGGGCGCCTACCTACCACATGGGAGTTCCCAAGTTCGGTTCCCAGTGTCTTGCTCGTCTTCTTTAGGAGGTGCAGCAACCTGATGCGACAAGATGATACAACGAGATGATGCAACAAAGAGACACAACTAGGAAACACAGACGCAACAAGTGGAGTGGAGGTGGCTCAAGCAATTGGGTGTCTCCATCCCACATGGGAGGTCCTGGGTTCGGTTCCAAGTGCTTCCTAAAAAAAGAAGACAAGCACACAACAAACGGACACAAGAGAGTAGTGAGTGCAAACAACAGGGAGCTGGGGGGTGGGAGGGGGAAGAAATAAATGAATAAATAAAATAAATCTTTAAAAAAAACCTTTAGTGTGGAACATCACCTCCAATGGATATACATATCCTGGGGCTTTGCCATTAAGCATGGACCATAGTTCACATTGTAGACCACACTCTCTTCCACACAGTTCTGCATGTTATATGCTGATGTAAAATGGCCTATATCTATTGCTGCAATGTCACTCAGGATAATTCCCAAGTCCCAAAAAAGCCCCTGAATTACAACTGCTTTTCCCTCTCCCTCAGAGCATCCAGTGGCCACTGGCTCCACATTAAAGTTGTAATTTCTTCCATTGCTTTAATCACAATAAGTCTCTAACGGAATACCAATGAGTCCACTCTAGTCCATAACTCTTCCCCCAATCCTGAGGCGTCTGGGATGGTGATGTCCACTCTATCTCCAATTGAGAGGGGGCTTATATCCCATGGATAAGATGGATGGGATTATCCTGCCTGCAGCTGCAGACTCTCTCCATTCCCTGGGATGGCCATGTCCATCATCTCCCTGCCAGGTGTCCTGGGTGAGTCCATTGAGCTGTAGAGTAGGAGTTGCAGCTCCACCGAGATTCCAGGCTCAGCTGGCACATGGACAGCCCAAAGACTCCAGTCTCTGGATGTGCACCTACAAACTCCAGCACCACTTATAGGTTTGAATAGAAGGGACAGATGAACCATGTGGAGGGAAGACATATTTGAGTCCAACTCTGTCACTCTCAAGAGCACAGATTCCAAAGTAGAGCCCACTGATAAGGCACCAAACTCTGGAACTATCTGCCCTGACATAGGACCTGGGTGTCTCCAGAGCCCTCAGGAGCCCCTCTATTTGGGGTGATATCCACTTTGGAAGCCTACGAGGTCCTACTGAGATGTGCATAAGCGTTACTTCTGAGATGACGTCCCGACTCACTTTGAAGTCTCTTAGCCACATGAACTCATTTGTCTTTACCTTTCCCCCCTTTTATTCAAGGTCTTTTTCCAGTCATATTGCCAGTTGGCACTTGGTAGTAATCCCTTGGTGCCAGGGAGGCTCATCCCCAGGAGTCATGTCCTATGCTGGGAGGAAGGTAATGCATTCATATGCTGAGTTTGGCTTAAAGAGAGACCACATTTGAGCCACAAGGAGGTTCTCAGGAGGCAAACCTTAGGCATCCCATAACAATAGGCTAAGTTTCAATTTCAGGAGCAAAGACTCGTAAGGCTGGTCATCAATAACAAGGGCCCATCAGTGGATCATCCTCCTTTGCCAGACACTGCCCCTGCACTTGGGGGACTGTTGCTGCTCCCTTAGAGAATGTGGCAGAGCTTTCCAGGATGGGAAATCAGTATTCTCTCATTAAGTGATTCTCCACCCACTGTGACCATGCCCCGTGAACATTTGAACAATTTTATATACCTTTTATGTATGTTCAGGTGAACTTCCTCCCATGCACCCCCCATCCCTGACACCCCCCACCAACGATCCTCTCCCACCCCAGTTGTAACCCTTTTGTGAACCAAAGCTTCTTTAAAGATGAAGCCAATACAATAGCCAAATACAATTAATAAGAAAATGAAATAATAATGATAAGTTTAAATGACACTAATGAAGGATGTTTATGTGGGAGGTTGTGGGAGGTGTGGGAGGTGGGGCATATGGAATCCCTATTATTTTTGTGTAACATTTATGTAATCTTAGTATCTTTTTAAAATTTATTTAAAAAATAAATGAAAATAAATAATAATTACAAGAATGAAAAAAAAAGCTTTATATTACATAAATGTTATATTGAAAATATGGGGGATTCCCATATACCCCTCCCTCTCCCCTCCCACAGCTTCGCCCATTAACAACATCTTTCATTAGTGTGGTTCATTTGTTACAATTGATAACACATATTGAAGCATTGCTATTAAGCATTGCTAAACTGTAGTTTACATTATAGTTTCCACTTTGCACTGCACAATTTTACAAGTTTTGACAAAATGTATAATGACCTGTATCCATTATTGCAATGTCATGCAGGACAATTCAAATGTCTCCAAAGTGCCCCATGTTACACCTATTCTTCCCTCTCTGTCCCCTCAGAACCTCTGGTGGCCACTGCCTTTATATCAATGATACCAAGTTCTTCCATGGCCAGAATAACAATAAGTCTATACTTTAGTCCATAGTTGCATCCCCCCTTTATGTGTTCATTCCTCAATCTTGAGGATGGTGATGTCCACTCTTTTTCTGATTGAGAGGGGGCTTAGATCCCATGGGGCAGACGGATGGAACTATCTTGCTTGCAGTTTGTGGATGCTCTGTTTTTTGTGAGGGCGTTGTCCATCTTCATCCTTTTGTTAGTTGTTCTGGTCGAGTCTGATGAACTGGAGAGTAGGTTACAGTCAACATGTTTTATACCCTTCAATTTAGAATTCATTAATTGGAAATCAGTTCCATTTTTAATAGGATAATGAGGCTAATCTATCAGTTGCTCTACTATGATAAATTCTTTTAAGCATTACAAGAACTTGAAATGTCAGATACACACAAATTCTCCTGATGGTCAAGACTTATTTGAAACTTAGCACGAGTGTGATTTAGCTTCATCACTTTCGATTTGATCAGAAGCAAAATCACCGTAAGTCACCTGGAATAAGGAACTTATTATGGGACTGGACCTTATGCAATCGTGAGAGCAGTGAAAGTCTGTGGAAGGCTGCTGTTGCCTCTGCATCTGTGGGCCTGTGATGGCTACAGGCCAGTAGGAAGGAAAGCTGGATGTGAAGTGGGGACAGCAAGGACCACCTGGAACCTGTGTGCACCCCTTGCCACCTCCAACCTCGCCCACACGGGTGGTCCGCAGGAGGACCTGGCCCCCTTGGCCGTGGAAAGCATGCCTGGCCCAGGAGTGGGAGAAGCTGAAGGAGACTGGCAGGAGCTGGTCTGGCTGCTGACCCACGTGGACCAGGTGAAGGAGCAGCTCGGTGACAGCGTGCGAGAACCGCAGCCACGCCGCACACCCCGCCAGGGGCCTCAGAGCGTAATGGCGGCTGCTTTTCTTCCTTTCTACTCTTCAAATCGCGCATGCGTTTCTCTAGCAGCCAATCTTAACCTGGAACCGCTCAGGGAAGGAGCTAATTCTCAATCACCCCAGAGTTACAAGGACACCTGTTCACTCAGGGAAGTGAGGTGCGCTTACGAGGTGGACTATGCATGACCGTGATCTGGGATTGCAACCGCAGCACGACTGTCACTGGCTCTTGTCAGAGATTTGAGGCTAGGGTGCCAGGCCTCAAGCCCGCTCGCTTCTAGGGGCGTTTTCTCCACCTACACATGGACAAGGGGCTTTTTCAGTCTATGTGACAATCATCTTTACTTTTTCTTTGATTAAAATTTATGTTTCCCAACTTTTTATTTTGAAAAATTTCAAAATTACCCAAAAGTTGTCAGAGTACTACATGAATACCTGTATCCTGTTACCTTGATTTACCAGCTATTAACTTCATGCTACATTTATTTATCTCCTCTCTGCCTATCTCTCTTTAGCCCTTTCTCTATATTTCTTTTTCTTTCTTTCTCTCTCTATGCGTGTGTATATTTTTTTTTCTGTATCATTTGAGAGTAAATGGATAAAAAGTAAATAAATCTTTTAAGAAGTCAATATAGAGTATGATCACTATTTATGTATCATTTCCATCTATTTTAATACAATTTTTAAATTAGAGAAGTTGTAGGTTTATGGGGAAATCATGCAGAAAATACAGAGTTCCCATACACCCTCCCTACACCCATAAATACTTTAACATATATCTCCTAAAAGCAAGGACATTCTCTTAAATAACCACAAAATAATGATTACACTCAAATTTAACATGATAAAATACTATTATATAATATATATACAATTATATAATATTATATATAATTCAACTTTCTCTAAAATACCCCCAAAAGTCCTTTTTAACCTCCCTCCCCCTAGTTAACATCATGCATTGCTTTTAGATGTCTTGTCTCTTTAATTTCCTTTAATATAAAACAGATCCCCAACTTTTTGTTTGGTCCTTCATTATTTCAACATTTTTTAAAACAAATCAATTTTATTGATACATATTAATAAAGCATACAAATTCATCCAAAGTGTACCATTAATGGTATTTGGTAGAATCACATAGTTGTGCATTCATTACTTCAATCATTGTTACAGCATTTTCATTATTTCAATAATAATAATAATAAACTCAATAAACTCAAATGTCTACAATAAAGCTACTTGAGCTAATAAATGAGTTTAGCAAATTGGCAGGATATAAGATCAACACACAAAAAACAGTAATGTTTTTGTACACTAGTATTGAACAATTTGAGGAGGAAATCAGGGAAAAAATTCCATTTACAATAGCAACAAAAAGACTCAAATACCTAGGAATCAATTTAACCAAAGAAGTACAGGACCTATATGCAGAAAACTACAAAAACAATGCTAAAAGAAATCAATGAAGACTTAAACAAATGGAAGACATTCTGTGTTCATGGATTGGAAGACTAAACATGGTGAAGATGTCAATTCTACCCAAACTGATTTGTAGATTCAGTGCAATACTCAAAATTCCAACAGCCAACTTTACAGAAATAGAAAAGGCAATTATCAAATTCATTTGGAAGGGGAAGTGCACCTGAATAGCCAAAAGCATTCTGAACAAGAAGAGCGACATGGGAAGAATGTCACTGCCTGACCTTGAAACCTATTACAAAGCTACAGTGGTCAAAACAGCATGGTACTGGCATAAAGATAGACACATTGATTAGTGGAATAGAATTGAGAGTCCAGAAATAAACTCTCACCTCTATGGCCAACTGGTTTTTGACAAATTTACCAAGTCCAGGTTAACGGGACAAAACAGTCTCTTCAATAAGTGGTGCTGGGAGAACTGGATATCCATAACCAAAAGAATGAGAGAAGACCCCTATTTCACTCTCTATATACAAATCAACTCAAAATGGAGCAAAGACTTAAATATAAAAGCCAGGACCATAAAACTACTAGAAGAAATGTAGGGAAACACCTTAAAGACCTTGTGGTAGGTGATGGTTTCTTGGACCTTACACCCAAAGCATGCATAACAAAAGAAAAAATAGATAAATAGGACCTCTTCAAAATGAAACACTTTTGCACCTCACAAGACTTTGTCAAAAGAGTGAAAAGGCAGCCGATTCAGTGGGAGAGAATAGCTGGAAATCACATGTCTGATAAGAGTTTAATATCCATGATATATGAAGAGATGTTACAACTCAACAATAAAAAGACAAATGACCCAATTAAAAAATGGGCAAAAGATTTGAACAGACATTTATCCAAAGAAGAAATACAAATGGCAAAAAAGCACATGAAAAAAATGCTCAATGTCGCTAATGCAAATCAAAACTACAATGAAATATCATTTCACACCTATCAGAATGGCCACTATTTAAAAAGACAGAGAACTATAAGTGTTGGAGAGGATGTGGAGAGATAGGAACACTTATTTACTGTTGATGGAAATGTAGAACGGTACAGCCACTGTATTTGGCAGTTCCTAAAGAAGTTGAATATCGATTTGCCACGTGATCTTGCAATTCCACTACTAGGTATATACCCAGAAGAACTGAGAGCAGTGACATGAACAGATATCTGCACACCGATGTTCATAGCAGCGTTACTCACGATTGCCAAAAGTTGGAAACAACACTGGTGTCCATCAACCAATGAATGGATAAACGAAATGTGGTGTATTCACACGGTGGAATATTATGCAGCTGTAAGAAGAAATGAAATCGTGAAACATATGACAACATGGATGAACCTGGAGGATATTATGTTGAATGAAGCAAGCCAGATACAAAAGGACGAATACTGTATGATTGTGCCACTATGAACTAAATATATTGTATAACATATTGTACAATTCCATTTATATAAAATGTAAATACTTGACTATTTTGGAAGAGTATCTGGAACAGTTGTTTTGCTACTGTCCTTCAATATGGAATTGTCTGAGTTTTCTTTCTTTCTTTTTGCAGGTGAACAATTTTATTTCACAGTTGTCTTAAAAACCACAAGGACACTAGGTCCTTTATATAAAAACAGTAGTACATTTTTACATTACAGAATACTTTCTCAAAAATGATTATATAGAACCTCTCAAAGAAAAAAGCATCCCATTCAGTTAATTTGCTTGGAAAAAACTCACATCTGGACTGCTTCCTAAAACATACCATTCCACTTCTCGGCATCCTTTGGTTCAAAGTATAGATGATTGTCTTTCAGGTATGTGTTTCTGTATTGTTACGTATTTGATGATACACCTGTAGGGACTGGTTTATCACTCAATGTTCCATTGGTTCATCAGCTTTTTCTGCAGATTTGTCAGAAGATTGAGCAGGCTATGCCTTTCTCTGTGGTCTTACTTCAAAACCTTCTATGAATGGAGACACAGCATCATCACCTTAGATTGTAAACTCCAAATCTTTACCAACTTTCCAGTAGAAACATTCTTTGTAGTTAGGTCCTGCTCTGCATGCAGACCCTGTTTATGCATGCATTCCATAAACTCAGACATGGGTCTCTCCAAGTAGGTACAAGCTGATTGAAAATGGGCTCCAATGGATATAGTTCCACGGTCAAAATAGTTAGCAGATGGACAGGCTTGGAAAATGTGACGGTCCGAATCATCATAACCAGCAATGAGCAGCCCCACGCCATATGGTCTCTGGCCATATCGTTGTGTTCGTATCTGGGTCTTGCTTCCAGTTAGAGATACAAGATGAGCCGGGGAAAGATGTCCGTCAAGTACAAATCTGGAACCCAAACACTCCTGGTGTATGAAATTACAGAACAGTCTGTGATCAGCAGTAGGTCCTGCAATTGAGATACCAATAATGTTGTCAACATGGAGAATATTTTTAAATCGATAGGCTGCAAGATCTGACTGTGCCCTCTTCAGTGCAACTAACACCACTTGGGTTTTCGATTTTAGACGAAGGCTGAATCTTGCTTGACAGCTTCCATTGCATATTCACTTGACTCCTGCCTTGAGGGCTCCAAGCAGTGACATCTTTGTTACATTGGTTGGAAAACATGATTCCCGCACTGGCCTGACAGCCTCCTCCTGTAAAGCTGCAGATCTCTGATTGTTTCTTTGTGATTAAATTCAGGTTAAACATTTTTGATATGTTCTCAGCGCATCACATTGGGAAGCATATCATATCTGTTTGCTCATTACTGAGAGTGAGTTTGATCTCTTGGTTAAGACGGTGTCTGCCAGATTTCTCCCTTGTAAAAGTGCTTATTGTCTCTTTGTAACTAATAAGTCATCTATGTACTTAATAAATCACATATGTTAAGGCTATGTGAATACCCTGTTTCCAACAACCTTTCACTCAGTGGTTTCAGCATTCATCTATGATTCTTGCCTGAATCAATTTTTACAACAGTGTTTGCAAAATGGTGTTTTTAAAATTCCCTCTTTTATTTATTCGTTGGTATTCATCTGCAAAGAAGAATTTTCCCTTCTTCCACCACCACTCTTTGGTACTGCTATGGACTCATGGATTCTTTTTATTTATTATTTTATTGTGGTAGTGTGTATATATACATAAAATTTTATATTTTAACCATTTTTAAGTGTACAATTCAGTGGCATTAATTACATTTACAATGTTGTGTTATCATCATCACTATCCATTCCCACAACCTTTTTATCATCTAAAACAGAAACTCTATACCCATTAAGCAATAACTCCCTAGTCCTCTTCTCCCAGCCCCTGGTAACCTCTAATCTACTTCCTGTTTCTATGATTTTGCCTAAGTGGATATTTCATATAAGTGGAGTCGTACAATATTTATTCTTATGTGTCTGGCTTACTTCACTCAACATGATGTCTTGAAGATTCATCCATGCTGTTGCGTGGGTCAGAACTTCATTTCTTTTTATGGCCGAATAATATTGGATGGATAGACCATATTTTGTTTATCCATTCATCTCTTGATTGACACTTGTGTTGTTTCCAGCTTTTGGCTATTGTGAATAATGTTGCTATGAACATGGGCGTACCACTATCTGTTTGAGACCCTGCTTTCAATTCTTTTGGGTATATAACTAGGAGTGGAATTGCTGGGTCTTATGGTAATTCTATGTTTAACTTTTTGAGGAACTGCCCAATTTTTCCACAGCCACTGAACCATTTCATATTCCTACCAGCAATGTATGAGGGTTCCATTTCCTCCACATCTTTTCCAACTCTTGTTAATATCTTTTTTTATTATAGTCATCCTAGTGGGTGTGAAGTGGTATCTCATTGTGGTTTTGATTTGCAATAATGGCTAATGATGTTGAGCGTATTTCCTAAGCTTATTGGCAGTTTATCCTCCTTGGAGAATGTCTAGTCAGATCCTTTGCCCATTTTGTAATTGGGTTTTTGTCCTTTTATTTTCTGTGGCCTTTTGACATAATCCCATCAGACTTTCTACTTTCCATCACCACGAGAAATCTTAGGCTCACCTTGAATTTTCCTATCCCAGTCTTAGAATCAGCCATTTAGAGAATGATATTTAGTCTTTGACTGAAATTTGTTTAACTCAATTTGAATAGCCTTTAGGCTTAACTCCTTGGCTTCATTTATAAACTTAGTCTACTAGCTTCCCTTAAATACTTTAAATTGCATTTATAAATTTAGTATTTTTTATTTTGTCTAAGTCCATCCCTTTCTAATGGGTTTGGATTTGCAACCTGCTCTATGGGTCCAAATTATACCCTCACCCTAGTAGATGGAAGTCTGGGATCTCCACCCAAGCTGCAACTGCTCTTGGAATCTCTTCCCTTTAGCCTAACTTAGTACTAGAGCCTTTCCTTAGTCTTCCTATCTGAGTATCACAACGCTATAGATATTTTAATGGTATCCCATGGGTATTCCCATACCTCTGCAAGCCTCTCCACACAACCCTGTAATCATGCGAATGACTGAGCACTACGCCTGGAGCCTGCAACCCCAGGACCAACTCTGGGGTGTGGAGAGCAGAAGGGTGTGTACCACTTTCACCCAGGATCAGGATTTTCATAACTTGAATTATACATCCAGGCAGATTCTCCAAGGAGCAGTGGGGAGTCCAGGGCCACCTTCGGAGAAGGGACTGAAGCCAACACACAAACTCAGTACTTCAGGCCTTTGGTTAAAAGGACTGTATGAGACCTGGGGATGCCAGGTGTGGGTTGAAGGGCCTTGTGGGCCAGTTGTAGAACCAGGAGCTTCAAGCTTGGGTTTCCTGGCCAGAGGAGCTTCTCTGCTCTCCAGTCACGTGGCTGCCTGAGGCCACAGAATTCTCCTCCGCGCACTGGCCTGGGTTTTGGCTGCCCCCTGGTGGGAGAACAAGGATTCTGAGCTCAGATTGTCCTACTGCTCTCTCACGAACCCAATTCTTCTAGCTCCTAGGCCATTACTGTAAATTATAAGCTCTGGAGTGCCGGGCTTCTGACATCCCTACAAATCGGCCTGGGTCTGTAGAGCAAGCAGGTTTCTGCGAGTCCCAGGGATTTGGGGAAGCCCCCTACGGTAGGCCCTCTGATGTGGACAGAGGGGCTCAGCCACTCCTGTCTGTGGTGGTTGAGGACTCCGTCTTTAATATAAACCAAAACGATGCTCCAGAGCATTACCTTCTCTTAAAAGCCCCTGCTTTTTCTGGCCTATTTTAGTCCAGACTCTAGACCACACACACAGTGCTGTGAATAGAATTTCAGGGAGTTAGTGGACTCCTTGGGGAGTCCCCAGGAACCCCTAGGGTGTGTGAAAGCCCCTACTCCAGGTCTCTGCGCTTGCTAGCTTCTCAGAAGATGGACGCCCTCAAATGGATTTGCTGCCTTCTGAGGGGTAGACAATATCCACTGAGGGACAAGCCTCCTAGAGAGGGGGGGAGGACACTGGGAAACAGTTTCTTCTCATGGGAAACTTCATAAGAAGTAACATTTGCTTCAGAGATGTGCAAAGACCTGTCTGTGTCCATGAATAGCTGTTCCTTCTGTGAAAATACCTGAGAAAGACAAACAAAAGAGATGGGTAATTTGCATAATCTCAAAACAGACAAAGTCTCTAAACTGCCCAGTTTGTGGGATCCCAATGAGATGAAAGGCAAACCACTCTTTGGAAGGATTTCCTAAAGCAATTGCTCTTCAACTCTATTTTTAGTTGAACTCAGATGGTTTGAAACCTCTCTAAAAGTTTCCGGAGGTAAAATATTTAGGGGATTCCAAAACCTCACGCTGGCCTGCTTCTAGAAGAGACAAACTTTTAAAGGAATTTTCTTTTGGTTAGGTATTATACATTGCTCAATAAATATTCATTTATTACATATTGGATAAGAAAGTTTTAGAGCTGGCAGGAACATGAGGGATCTCTGATTCTGGTTCCTTTATTCTCAGATAAGCAACATGAGAACCAGAGAGGCAAAGTGTCACCCATTCATTCATTCATTCAACAAGTAGTATTGGTCACCTCCTTGCTGTGTGCCAGGCACTGGACTTTTTTCTCCTTGAGCCACTTGGTGGGCCCAGCGCCTCAGGGGCCACTTTCTATGCCTCTGTGCTCTGTTGGTTCCAGATTCTGGAACCTCTCTCAGCCTCTCCAGACTTCTCTGTTTTCCTGCAGTCCTCTATCTCACATAGCAGGATCCATATGGCAGCTTCCTTTCTCTCTGTGTCTCCGTTTATATAAGACCCAGCAAGAGGGCGGAATCAACTCAAAATGGATCAAAGATCTAAATACAAAAGCCAGGACCATGAAACTACTAGAAGAAAATGTAGGGAAACATCTTCAAGACCTTGTAGTAGGTGGTGGTTTCTTGGACCTTACACCCAAAGCACATGCAACAAAAGAAAAAATAGATAAATGGGACCTCTTCAAAATTAAACACTTTTGCACCTCACAGGACTTT
>JAQZBX010085529.1:0-13116 GCA_029593785.1 Cabassous unicinctus
CAGGAAGCAGGGGTTCAGGCCATCAGACAGTAAGACTTCCCACAAGTCCTTCTGAGATAACTGCATCTTAAATTCTGATTTACAAGTTCCAAGTTTAGCAAAGTCTTCAAATAGGGCATTTTCATCTGGGAATTTTATTTCTAGAAACTTGAAAGTTCCAGAATCAGTTTCTGTTTACTTTGTGCCCAAAAGTTCAGTCCTTAATGTATTTCTCTCATCTAGTATTTTGCTATAAGCTGCAAGGAGAAGCCAAGCCACATTCTCTGAATTTACCTTGGAAAGTTCTTCAGCTAAATGCTCCAGTTTGCCATTTTCAAATTCTGTCTTCCATATAACACCAGGAGTTAATTTTGCTAAGTTCTCTGCAACTTTAAAACACGGATCGCCTTTCCTTGAGTTTCCAATAATAATTTCACCATTTACTTCTAAGGCATCATAGAAAGTCTCTTTAGTGTCCATATTACTATCAAAAGTCTCTTCAAATTGATCTAGGACTTTTCCATCAAGCATTTCACAATTCCTCCAAAAAATACCCCTTACCCATTCATAAAACCGTTCCAACATTTTCGTAATTACAAAAGCACTACCCCACTCTTGGTATCAAATTCTGTACTAGTCAGCTAAAGGGGTGCTAATGTGAAATACCAAAAAATGGGTTGGTCTTTATAAAGGGTATTTATTTGGGGTAGAAGTCCACAGATACCAGGCCATAAAGCATTAAGTTTCTTTCCTCACCACAGTCCATTGCCACGTGTTAGAGCAAGACAGCTGCCGACATTTGCCAGAGTTCAGTCTTCTTGGGTTCCTCTCTTCCTGGGGCTGCATTTCTCTCCAGGCTTAGCTCCTGTTTCCTCCACAAGTTCAGCTGTAGACAATCAGGTGAACGGCTCACTTCTCTTCTCCTGAGGCCTTCTTTCCAACATCAAACTGCTTCTCAAAAAGTGCTTCAACTCTGTTCTTGCCATGCCTTTTATGTTTGATTCCCCACCCACCAAGGGGTGGAGCTCAGCACCCTACTGATGTGGCCCAGTCAACGTCCCAATCATAACTCAATTATGCCCAGATTAACAGATCAGTTTACAAGCATGATCCAATTACATTTTTGGAATTCATAATTACATCAAACTGCCCAACTGCAACAACAGAGAAATGGGAGATAGGGAGAAATACAAACAGGAAAAACTGGAGATCAAATGAAAGAGGTGGAATGAAAGAACAATGGAAAACAAAAGTTATAAAGTTGAAGGAGTGAAAAAAAATGGCATAGGAAGAATAGATTAGTAACTAAAAGAACAAAAGAAAAAAGAATTATAAACAGGTAGAGAAAGAAAGGGAGGGGATACAAAACAAGCAAGAAACAAGACAGCTGTAACTCATTTTAAAAAAAAGGAGACAGAAGAAAAAAAATAAGAAACACAGAAAAACAGCCTTCTTTCTCAGACACCCAAGGATCTTCTCAGGCTGCTGGTGTTCTTCAATCGCTCACCCTGCAGCCTGTACTCTGCAGGCTTTGAACTGGGTTTTACTGAGTAAAGGAAGGGAAATAAAAGAAAATGACCTTTAGTTTTTAAATAACAGATCCAAGAAAGGCTAATACAAAGAAAATGTCTATAAGTTCCCTTTCATAAAGTTTCAGCTGGATGCCTGATAACCTAGTAGAGCTCCTCTCAAGGAATAGCCAGGAATCAAACCAGGGACCTCATACAGGCCAGGCAGGATTTCTTCCACTGAACTATTCTCAATCCTTGCATAGATTTGCCTTTGAGAAGGCTATCTGCACCTTCTCCCTCAGGTGGGTTAGATTCCCTGCAGTCAGCTGGAGTGGTGCTGATAACTGCCTGTCTCTGCCTCCTCACTGATGCAGATCCTCTCTTTACGTAGATTGCTGGTCATGACCACAAGCCTGAGTCAATGCCCCTCCTCTCTCCCTGTCTAGTCAGGGTTCTGTCCAATATTCAAGGGGGGTCCAACTGGCCAAACTCACAACAAAAAAATTGCTTTCCATTCTCCCAGACCCCTCTTCTTCACATGGAATCTGCCATCACAATCCTGTTTTTAGAAAGGAGCTAATGTCTCCACCTTGTCTGTCCACCCTGAGGTCCAGGCATGTGTGCCCCCTCCAGCCACTGACATAAGCAACTTTGGATTATTCCTGGCCTCCCTATCTGTCCAGCACCCTCCTAGATGACTCAGAGCGCCCTCCCATGGAGGTAAACATCTGCTCTCCTCTCAGTTAGACACAATTCACCAGGAGATTTACCCTCACTTAATATTCCAGGGTTGGAGGAGGGGAGCCCTTCCCAGCAGCCAAGAGGTTTGATAAATATTGATTACTTATTTTGGCCTCTTCGTGTGTCTGACCCTCACTCTTTCTGGGAGTTGGTAAGCAGTGTCCTGGTTTGCTGTGCCCCAAAGCAGATCCCCACGGCAGCCTCTGTTTTTTTTTACCTTTGTTATTTTAGTGAGAACTAAGAATTATATGTCTAACCCTTTGGCCATGTTCCCACAATACCCAATATCTGCATCCTGTACTCCAAGAATAAAGAAGGCAGACATTGATATTTTCCTGGATTTTGTCCCATTAACCATAAACCCTAGATTCACTTGCTATAAGCAAATTAAGAGGACCAGATAAACTCTATAATTAGCATTCCATAGATAAGAATTCTATATCAGGGATCTTCTAATAAATATCATTTGGAAGATGATTGGTGATGATGTTATCATAAAGAGATTGAACCAGGTAATTTCTTCATGTTATTCTCTTTTATTTCTCTCTGCCTTCTTCTATTTCTCTGTCTCTTTCATTCTCTCTTTCTAGGAAAGGAAGAATGGGTTTAGACCAGCTTTTTATTCTTTCCTTCATGTGCTGAGAATAACTTTGATGGAAAAAGATTTTAAATATTTAAGAAAATAAAATTGCAGGCCAATTTCCCTCTTGGATATAAATTTTTAAAATCTTAAAAAGAATAACAAGTCAAATCTCATGATATATGAAACATGATACATCATGGTAAGGTAATTTTTTTTTGACAGAAGACAAGACTGCTTAATATTTCTATTTCAAGAATATGAAGACAATCTTTAAAAAGTGTTGATATAGGAAAATAATTTGATAAAATTTAACATCAATTCATCATACATTTTTTTCAAACTAGGCACAGAAGGAAACTCAATCTGATAAAGAATATTTTCACAATATTTATTGCACAGCACACATATAGGTAATGTGAAATGTGCATTTTTACATTTTAATGAAGAACCTAGCTAGTAAAATAAAGCAAGAAAACTAATTTAAAAGTAATAAGGATGGGTAGCAAGAAATATAACTGATATTCTTTCTAGACAACATAGTCACACACCAGTTAATTTCCTTTGCCACAAGCTCTGATAGCAGACTCTACCTCCTCATATTAGTGTGTAGCACACATTATTGCCTGTTTCATTTGTTTGCCTCAATACCTGGTGAAATAAATGAGTGGAGGGCTCTTGGGGAGTACATAAAAATATAAAAATTGCTGTCATAGAATTTAGAAGCAAATTGATATAAGCCTAAACCATTGGGCTTCTGTCAAAGCAAAACCAAAAGTGCAAGAGCCATGTAAAACCAGAGTATAAAGCTAGAAGTAAACTGAAATCTTCAATGTACCAGGAAGGAATTACCTAACACATTTATTATGATGATGTTTTATATGATTTTCTAAACAATTGGAAGTACACCAACTTCCAATAATCCATAATTAAGTTAGGATTATTTCAACCTCAGCATTACTAACATATGGGGTTAATAATTCTTTCTTGTAGAGACTACCTTGTATATTGTAGAAATTTTAGCAGAATCCTTGGCCTTACCCAATGGATGCCAGTAGCAGCAACCAACCCACAACACTTCATTCCCAGTTAGGACAACCAAAAATATCTCCAGATATTGCAACATGTCCCCCATTTGGCAAACAGCCAAATTGAGAACCACTGTTTTAATGGTCATTATGTATTTTTCACTCAGTTTAAGGTGTGTACCTTAGTTACATTCCAACGTGGTGTCCCATCAAGTTTACTAAGGCATAGGAACAATCCTAAGCCTTATAAGAACTTTCTTCTTATAAGAAACTTTCTATCATGGATGGAAGAGTTTTGCCCTAAAATCCTAAAGCCCTACACTGTCTCCTGACAAAGTCTCCACAAAGTGTCCATATTTGGCTCAGGAATTTCAAACCTCATCAATCTACCGAAGACTCTTGTCTCCTATAAACTAACTCAATTTTATAGGTTTGTGAATTTGAGGGGGACTTATTTTCTACACCTTATTATGAATGAGTCTTACAAAGGTGTCTAAAGTTTTGCTACTTTCTGCTTACAAGGCCCAAAGAGCATTCATCAATGTAATGGCCCTGAATTACATGGAATAAATAACTAGAGTGTTGACAGACAACTCAAAATGCCAAATATTTGGAGATTAAAAAACACACATGGGTTTTATTTAGAAGTGTGCTCTCTCTGGCTGGCCTAACCCTCGCCAGAGGAGAGGCAAACGCATTCATCCTGAACAGGACGCTCTCCTTGCTCTGCTTGAGGCCCCTTGCCTCTCTCCCTGCCTGCCGGCAGCGCAAGAGAAACCCGTGCGGATCAGGCCCTCGGAGAAAGTGCTTATAGTTCTTATCCCTCGCTTGCCTGTCCTGGCTTGGTTTTAGGTTAGGCCCCTCTCCGCGGTGGGGAGGGGCTGCCTCGCTGTTCCAGGGTGGGAACAGTACTCACTGGCCTCTTGTTTGCCCCTAGAGAGCTCCAGATTGTGCCTCAGGCACTGCAGGCCAGGCAGTGGCTTAAATCTCTGAGATCTAACATGAGTTAAGTCTCATTTTAAAATGTTTTATGCAAATTATAACATTAAAACTTGTGAAATGCATCAAATGCAAGCAGGGCTGAGAGGGAAATTTATAATATGGAATGTACATATTAGTAAAGAAGAAAATCTACTCTAATCTAATCTAAGCTTCCACATTAGGTCACTAGAAAATAAGAGCAATTTAAATCCAAATTAAGCAGATAAAAAGAAATAATAAAATGAGAGCATAAGTAAATGCAATGGAAAACAAGAAAACACTAAAGAAAATCAATGAAACCAAAAACTAGATCATTGAAAAAAAACAATCAATAAAACTGATAAATCTCCAACCAGGCTATGCAGGGAAAAAGAGAGAAGACACAAATGATCAGTATAAAAAATGATAGAGAGGCCATGATCATAATCCCATGGACATTAAAAGGTTACAAAAGGAATATTAGGAATCACTCTAAGCCCAAATATTTGGTAACTTGTATTAAACAGACAATTTTCTTGAAATATACAATCAACTAAAACACAATAGGAAAAGTAAATATTTTTTTAAATTTAATCAACAATTAATAACAGTCCAAAGCAGAAATTTCCATGTCCACATTGTTTAATTGGTGAATTACATCAAACATTTACAGAAGACATGATGAAGACTTACTTGGGAGGATTGTAGAAAGATGACAGAGTAAGAAGAAACAGGATGCAGTACTTCCATTAGAACAACAATGAAATAGGCAGAAACTGGACTGAAACAACTATTTTGAAACTTTGGAGGCTATTAGCAAACTATACAGCATCCAGGGAACAGTAGGAGGAAGAGGTTGAAAATTACTGAAAGAAAAGTAAATTGTTTTTTCCAAATGGCTGTTACCAGTGTTTATCCCCTACCCTTGCATCTGGCTGCTATGGAGTACAAAACTTGCTAGCTCACTGGTGACAGAAAGGGATATAAAAATCTATTTTGTCAAGAACAGGGGTGGGCCCAGCCAATTGTTGATCACAGCTTTTGATTGCTAACTTTGAATGGAGGGGGCCCAGTTCCAACCTGCCTGGGAGAAAGGTGGAAGCAGAGAAAATTTAAGGACACGATATTTCCTCAAGGATGTAGGGGAAAAGTTGAAGGGCTGTATTTGCTGAGAGGGTTGAAAAAGCTCAGTTTTGGGGAGCTGTGGAAGAAGCCCCTGGTGCCCTTCTTGATCCACTACCCAGGGAAGTTTAGAGCCCATCTGCAAGCCCTTCATGGGTCAATGGCTCTGTTTCAGCTGGAAAAGACTGACTTGGGAAATTCTTCTTTATTGTACCTACCCTCCCAAAATTTGCCCCCCAGATAATACCAAATAGGATAAACATGAAGAAAAATATACCCCAACAGATATTCATCACACTTTGAAATGCAAAGAACAAGAAAGAGTTCCAAAAGTCACAAGAGAAAAGCAACACGTTATATACAAGGAAGTCCCAATTAGATTGAGTGCCTATTTCTCATCAGAAAACATAGGGGTAATGAAGACAGTGATTTAAAATATTTAAAGTGCGGAAAGAAAATAACTGCCAATCAGGAATTTTATATCCAGTGAGTCTTTCCAAAATAAGGGAGAAATTAAGATATTCCAGATAAAGAAAATCTGAGGTAATTCATCATTACTAAACCTACCCTAGAAGCAATGCTAAAGCGAGGTCTTCAGAATGAAAGTAAAGGAGAGTAGATGGTGGTTCAAAGCAGCATAAAGAAATAAAGACTTCCCATAAAAGTAAACATTTTGGTAATTATAAATGTCAGTATTATTGTATTGTATTCTTTGGTATGTAACTCCACTTCTCACTTCCTACAGGTGCTAAAATGTAAATGCATATAAAGTAATGATGAACCTATGGTTTTGGACATATAAAGTCCAAAGATATAAGTGGTATCAAGTTAAAAAGTTGTGGGTTCAGAAGGGTGTGGGAAAAGTGTACATTTATCAAACTACGTTTGTATCAAACCAAATAGGATCAATATATTGTATGATGTTAAAATTTAACCCCATAGTAACCACAAAGAAAATAGATCCAGAAAGTAAAAGAAAAGGAATTCATCTCTCTCTAAGCCAAACCCAACATATAAATGTACTACCTTCCCCCTCTTGCATGGGACAAGAATCCCGATAATACATCTCCCTGGCACTGAGGGATTATTACCAAGTACCAACTGGCAATGCATCTGGAAAAAGACCTTGACCAAAAGGGTGAAATGGTGAACATAAATGAGTTTTCATGGCCAAGAGATTTCAAAGAGAGTCAGAAGGTCATTCCAGAGGTTATGCTTATGCAAGTCTCAGCAGGATCTCATTGACTGCCACAGTAAACAGTGCCTCAAACAGAGAGACTCCCAAGGGCTGTAGAGACACCCAGAAACTATAAGCAGGATAGACACCTCAGGAATTTAGCACCTTGCCAGTGGGCCTTACTTTGGAGTTTAAGCTCCCCAGTGTAACCAAGTTAGACTCATTTATAGGATTACTGCACATGGCCCTCCTGCACCTTTTATTTGAATCTATAATTAGCACTATACTTGATAAATGTATGTCACAGAGACTTATAGTTTTGGTCCATCCATGTGCTAGTTGAGTCCTGAATTTCAGTAGAGTTGCAACACCTATTCTCTAGTTCACTGGACTCACCTAGGACAATTAACAAGGAGATGATGATGGATAACACCCATCCCAAGGAACAGAGTGTCTGCAACTGCAAGGAAGATAGTTCCATCCATCTACTCCATACTCCCTTTCAATTAGAAGGAGAGTGGGCATTACCACCCCCAAAATCATCAAGATTGGGGAATGAACAATGGACTAAAGTAGACTGATTACTATTCTACTATAGACTTACAATAGTCTAGCAATGGAAGAACTCTTATCATTGATATGAATGCAGTGGACACCAGAGGTTCTGAGGGATGGGAGAGGGAAGAATACATGTAATATGGGGCCATTTTGGGGACATTGGAATTGTCTTGCATGACATTGCCATGACAGACACAAGCCATTGTATATTTTGTCATAAACTACAAAATTGTGCTGGACAGAGTGTGAACTATAATGTAAACTGTAGTCCATGTTTAGTAGCAATGTTCCAAAATGTATTCATCAATTTTAACAAATGTAGCACACTAATGAAGGATGTTGTTAATGTGGGAAAGTGTGAGAGAGAGAGGCATATAGAAATCTCTCAAATTTTTTATGTAACATTATGTAATCTAAATCTTCTTTAAAAATGGAAAATATTAATTGAAAAAAAAAAGACAGAGGGCTTGGTATATTGACCTGTTTTCTTTAATTAAGCACTGCCTATATGTTCTAGAGATTTTTACCATTTTATTTGAGAATGTATCAGGACTCTGCAAGATTCAAGTTTAATATTTTGTTATGTATTGTGTGGGCCTCTATCTATTGAGAAAACATATCAATGACAGCATCAATACATTCATATCCCATAAAAGTATGTTATGTCCCTTCATGGGTAAAAATAGCATAGCGGTGCTGGGAAAACTGGATACTTAAATACAAATTAATGAAGCTGGACTTCTACCTCACTTGATATACAAAAATTAATTCAAAATGAATCAACACCTTAAGTATGAGAACTAAAACCAAAAAACTATTAGAAGAAAACATAAGGGTAATTCTTCATTATCTTGGATTTGTCAATGGATTCTTAGATATAAAAACAAAAGTATGAACAACAAAAGAAGATAAATTGGACTTCCTCAAAATTAAAATCTTTTGTATATTAAAGAACATTATGAAGATAGACGTGGCAAGATGGTGTCAGTTTAAGTGGGCATTCACTATCTCTCTCACAATAAATGGGTGAGTGGGAGCAAGATACTGCCTGAGTGAGCTGTTTTGGGAACCACAGAGCAGGAGGCTTCAAGGCATCATTGTGGACAGAGCTGGAGAAAGAGATAAATTGCTCAAGGTAAAACTGTGAGTTTCTTACCATTGTCTATAGCTGGAAATGGTGGATGGCTAAGACCCTCCCTCAAGGCAAAAAGCTGCTGTGAGCCCTGACTCCTGCCAGCCACCCAGCAGGAAGGAGTGTTCTCCAAGAGTGAGAGGGTTCTGGTGAAGGGTGGAGAAGGGTTTCCTTTCTGTGGGTTTGGTTGCCTGGACCCCCTTTGAACTTTTGGGATCATACCAGCTGGCTTGAAGAGGCACCAGGATGAGGGGAGAGGCAAATTTGCTGAGGCAGCCTGATTTACCTAACCACTCTGGGATAGAGAAACTTGGTCTAGGATAGGGCAGAGTCAGGGAATTTACTAGTCCTGTGCTGAAAACTATCAAAATTTCAACTCCCCTAAGGGTGGCAGGCAATAGGAAGCACTTAATAAGCTTGCACAAGCCTATTTAGGGTCCCCTGGGCAGGAAGGGTGGTGGAGAAGAGGGTTGAGAGTCTCTTTTCTGCCGTGAGTTTGGTAACCAGGGTCCCATTTGTATTTCAGAAGGGAACTCAACCTTACCAGGAGAGGTGATAGGGAATTCGCTCACAAAAGCTATTGCATCCTGCCTCCCTGGAAAAGAGAGTAGGCTCCTAAACAGCAGAAATCTACCCAACTGCAAAGAGTAAAACCTGCTCAAGGGAAAATGTCTGAATAGCTTTCTGAAGAGCTAACAGACCTAATGAGAAAGTTTAGCTCATTGGAGGAGTTTCTGCCTTGAATATACAAGGTCTCTAGTTCAATTCCTGGCTCTTCTTAAAGTAGTGATCCACTGGAATATCAAACATTCAGCTGATAATTTAGGATAGGGAAAACTTAGACATTATTGTGTATTAGCTTCTCTTGAGTCTCTTATTTTTCCTAAGAAAAGCTTACTTTAAAAAAAATTAATTTAGATTACTCACTAAAACCTGCTACAAAACCTACAAAGGGTAGGCTTCAGGGTAATTAATGATGAACACTGGTAGACTGAAAAACTCCTCAGGGGCCTAATAGGGAAGGCTGTTTCTCCGTAATTTTGTTTGACTGTTTGCTTGTGTGTTTGTTGATTTTTTTTTTCTTTCCTCTTTCTTCCCCCATCATTTTTTTTTATTCATTAGGTGATGCAGGCTTGTTTCTTGTTTGCTGTGCTTCCTCTTTCTTGATTTCCCCTTTTCTGTGTAAACTGATTTTGTCAACCAATTGTATCTCTTTTCTTTCCTTCATCTTTATATCTTCTGCTCTTTGTTGTTGTTCTTACATAGCACCTCTATTTGTTTAGTGCTCACATTATTTGGTTTTTATTTCTATCTCATCTACTCTTTTTACTTTTATTCTTTTTGTCTTTTCTTTATTCTTTTCCTCTCTCCTCATCAATCTGGCCTTTTAATTCATTCTATATATATTTTTTCTATTCAGTTTCCCATTTCATTGTTGGTACTTCACTTTTTTTTCCTATTACTCTACACTGCTTACATGAGTTAAATATTCATTTTCCTAGTTGTTATATGGAAACTTTTCTAACTTTTACTATCATTATTAATATTATCCTTTTTCTTTTCTTACCACTTTCACTTTCTCTTCCCCTAATTTTTTTCTTTCAAGGGAACATAGACAATAACAAGGAAATAGAATAAGAGGAACAAAGTGTCACAGAAAAAACTTAACACATAAAAAAAAACAACTAAAAAAAAGCTATAGTAGAGAAAAATGAATCAACTGAATAAAAAGATAATCAGACAGCAACAAAAAATTACAAACCATACTATGAAACAGGAAGACATGGCCAAGTTCAATGAACAAACTAAAAACCAGGGGGAAATGCAGAACATTGAACAACTAATCAAAGCTGTCCAAACAAATATCATGGACCAACTAAAAGAAGTGAAGGAAGAGATTAAGGATATTAAGAAGACAGTGGGAGACTATATTAAAAAATTGTAAACATACATAAACAGATAATGGGTATGATGGTGATGACTGGCACAATCCAAGAAATCAAAAATACCCATGAAGCAGATTTGAACAGGCAAAGGAAACACTTAGTGATGTGGAAGACAGTACATCTGAAATCAGATAGTAGAACAGATAGATAAAATAACACAAAAAATCTGGCAGGGACTTAGGGATTTGAACAAAAACACAAAATGCACAAACATATGCATTATAGGCATCCCAGAGGGAGAAGAGAAGTGAAAAGGAACAGAAGGAGTGTTGGAGGAAATAATGTCAGAAAACTTCCCAAACCTATTGGATGTCAATGTCCAGAAAGCACATCACATCTTAAACAGTATAAATCCCAACAGGCCTACTCCAAGACATATACTTGTAACACTGTCCAATGCACAGAGAAAATAATGAAAGAAGCAAGAGAAAAGAGAACCATCACATACAAGAGAAGCTCAGTGAGATTAAGTGCTGATTCCTCATCTGAAACCATGGGTGCAAGAAGGCAGTGGTATGACACAGTTAAGGCACTAAAAAAAAACAACAACTTCCAGCCAAGAATTGTCTGTCCAGCAAAGCTGGCATTCAAAAATGTTGGAGATTTCAAAATATTCACAGATAAACAGAAATCAAGAGAGTATTCCAATAAGAAAACTGCCCCTCAAGAAATACTAAAAGGTGTTCTGCAGATTATAAGGAAAACACAAGAGAGAGAGTTGGAGGAAAGTTTAAGAACTATTAAAAGATTGTGGGAACATGGCTCATGGGTTAGACATATAATTCTCAGTTCTCACTAAAATAACAAAGAAAAAGCCAAAGGGTGCTGTGAGGACCTACTATGGGTCACAGCAAACCAGGACACTGCTTACCAACTCCCAGAAGGGTGAGGGCCAGAGACACAAAGAAGCCAAAACAAGTAATCTTGAGTTATGAAACCTCCTGTCTGCTGGGAAGGGCTCCACTCCCCCACCACCAGCATATTAAGTGAAGGTAAAACTCCTGATGAATTGTATCTAACTGAGAGCAAAGCAGATATCTACTTCCCCGAGAAGTTGCTCTGAGTCATTAGGAGGGTACTGGACAGATAAGGAAGCCAGGAATAACCTGGATTGCTTACCTTGGTGGCTCGAAGGGGCACGCATACCCAGCCCTCATGGCAGACAGACTAAGTGGAGACCCTAGCTTCCTATTCCAAACAGGAATGTGATGGCAGAGTGGAAAGTGTTTTATTTTGTGGTGAGTTTAGCCAGCTAGGCCCCCCCTTGAATATTGGAAGGGATCCGCCAGGTTATCAGGCATCCAGCTGAAACAATATGACAGGGAATTTATAGACATTTTCTTTGTATTAGCTTTTCTTGGAACTCTTTTTTTTTTTTTTTTAAGGTCATTTTATTTATTTCCCATCCTTTACTCATTAAAATCCAGTTCAAAACCTGCAGAGGGCAGGCTGCCCAGTGAGTGATTGAGGACCAACAGCAGCCTGAGAAGACCCTTAGGGGTCTAAGAAAGTAGGCTGATTTTCCATGTTTTTTTTTTTTTGTCTTCTGTCTCCTTTTTGTTTTTTAAATCGAGTTTCTGCTGTCTTGTTTCTTGCTGAATAAAACCACCAAAAAAAAGATGACAGAGGGCAATAAAAAAATTCAAGCCATACTAAGAAACAGAAAGAAATGTCCCAGACCAATGAACAAACTAAAAACCAGGAAGAGGTGCAGAACATTGAGCAACTAAGCAAAGCTGTCCTAACAAATATCATAAACCAACTTAATGAAATGAAGGAAGTTATTAAGGATATTAAAAGCACTAGGAGATCACTGAAGAGATTGTAAACATACATAAAAAGATAACAGATATAATGGTGATGAATGGCATTATCCAAGATATCAAAAAGATCCTAGAAGCTCATAACAGTAGATTTGAACAGGCAGAGGAAAGAACTAGTGATGTGGAAGACAGTACATCTGAAATCAAACAGGTAGAGAAAATCTAGCAGGGACTTAGGGATTTGAATGACAACACAAAACAGTTAAATATACACATTATAGGCTTTGCATATGGAGAAGAAATGGGAAATGGGACAAAATGTGTATTGGAGGAAATAATGACTGCAAAGTTCCCAACCCAATTTAGGGAAATGGATGTACAATTCCAGAAAGCAAAGTGCACCCCAAACAGTATAAATTCCAACAGGCTTACCACAAGACTTACACTCATCAAATGCTCAAGACAAAGAGAAAATATTGAAAGCAGCAAGAAAAAAGAGAACCATCACATACAAGGAAGCTCAATAAGATTAAGTGCTGATTTCTCATCTGAAACCATAGAGGCAAGAAGGCAGTGGTATCAAATAGTTAAGGTACTTTATGAAAAAAAAAAAAAAAAA
>JAQZBX010085530.1:0-13115 GCA_029593785.1 Cabassous unicinctus
TGACACCAAAAAACCCCAAAGGAAGTTGAAAAAAGGAAATAACAAAGATTAGAGCACAATGACACAAAATAGAAAATAAGAAGGCATTAGAAAAAACAAACAAAACCAAAAGCTGGTTTTTCGAGAAGATCAATAAAATTGACAAGCCCTTAGCCAGACTAATAAAGAAAAAAAGAAAGCAGGTGCAAAAACACAAAATAAGAAATGAGCAAGGAGATATCACCACTGACCCCACAGAAATAAAGAGTATCCTAAGAGGATACTTTGAAAAATTATATGTCAACAAGAATGATAATTTAGAGAAAATGGACAAATTCCCTGAAAGTCACAAGCAGCCTACACTGACAAAAGAAAAAAATGAAGAGCTCAACAGTCCAATTACAAGTAAAAAAGATAGATTCAGTCATCAAAAACGTCACAACTAGGAAGAGCTGAGGACCAGACGGCTTCAAACGTGAATTCTACCAAAGATTCTGGAAAGAGCTAACACCAATCATGATTAAGCTCTTCTAAAAAATGGAAGTAGAAAGAATATTGCCTTACTCATTCTATGATACCACCATTACCCTAATATCAAAGCCAAACAAAGACGCCACAAGAAAGGAAAACTACAGAGCAATCTCTCTCATGAACCTAGATGCTAAAAACCTCAACAAAATTCTTGCTAATCACATCCAACAACATATAAATTGAATTATACACCTTACCAATTGGGTTTCATACCAAGTATGCAAGGATGGTTCAAAATAAGAAAATTATTCAAAGTAATACACCACATAAACAGATTGTAAGAAAAAAAATCACATGATCTCTATTTTAAAAATCACATGATCTCTTTCTCTATAGACACAGAAAAAGTTTTTGACAAAATATACACCCTTTCCTTTTAAAAACACTGCAAAAGATAGAAAGAGATGGAATCTTTCTGAACCTGATAAAGGGTATATATGAAAAACCCACAGCTAACATCATCTTCAATGTTGAAATACTAAAAGCTTTCCCTCTAAGATTAGGAACAAGACAAGGATGCCCACTATCACTGCTCCTATTTAACATTGTCTCAGAAGTACTTGCTTGAGCACTGAAGCAAGAAAAAGACATAAATTGCATCCAAATTGGAAAGGAAGATGTAAAAATTTCACTATTTGCATGATCTTCTACATAGAAAGCCCTGAGAAATCTAAAACAAATCTTCTAGAACATATAAATGAAGTCAGTAAAGTCACAGGCTATAAGACCAATGGTCAAAAATCAGTAACATTTCTGTACACCAATAACGAGCAATCTATAGAGGAAATCAAGAAAAAATACTATTTACAATAGTAACTAAAATAATCAAATACCTAGGATTAAATTTAACTAAAGATGTAATGGACTTATAAACAGAAAACTGCACAACACCGTTAACAGAAATCAAAGAAGACTTAAATAAATGGAAGAATATTCCCTGTTCATGGATAGGAAGACTAAATATCATTAAGATGCCTATCCTACCCTAATTAATCTAAAGATTTAATGCAATCCCAATAAAAATCAACAGAGCATTTTTTAAGGAATTGGAAAAACTAACTACAACATTAATTTTCATGTAACTACGAATCTCGTCATCCAAGAATTGAAGCCAGGGGGTCACTGTGGGCCATAAACAGAGGGGGAGGGAGGAATAGAACAGAAAGAACCGGGGATATTTAGTGGGCAATGGAAGTGTTTTGCATGATATTACAATGATGGACATGGCATGGTAAATATCATCAAAATTTTTAAAGTATAAGGTCTAAAATCTAAACCATAATATAAAGCATTGTCTATGTTTAGTAGCTATGTTTCACTATTTCTATATCAGTTATAACAAATATACCTTCCACATATAAAAAGGTATTAATATGGGGGGAGAAAAGTGGAGTACATTGGGTATGTGAGAGTTTCCTGTATTCTGTGTGTAACTTTGCTGTGACTCAAATCTTCTTAGAAAACAAAATGAACAATAATGAGACACTGGGGAATGAGTGGGAGAAGGTGACATGGTAAAGAAAAGATACAGACACTGTGATGTTGAAAGGCAAAATGTCAAAAAAAATTTATTTTTCGAATTTTTATATCCCCATCTTTTAATTTTACTTAGTTTTTATTTTGTTTTGTTTTTTAAATTTTATTTCTTATATTTAAACTTATCATCATTTCATTTCCCTATTAATTGTATTCAGCCATTGTAATGGCTTTATTTTTGAAGAAGCTTTGGATCACAAAAGGGTTATAACTGGGGCAGGGGGGGACCATTGGTGTGGGGTGTCAGTGATCGGGCATGCATTAGAGATAGTTCACCTGAGCATACATATAATGTATGTATAAATGTTCAGATGTTCATAGTACATTGTCACAGTGGGTGGAGACTCACAGAGTAACAGAGAGAATACTGAATTCCCATCCTGGAGGGCTCTGCCACCTTCTTTAAGGGAGCAACAAAAGTCCCCCTAGTACAGGGGCAGTGACTGGTGAAGGAGTATGATCCACTGATGGGCCTTTGATATAGATGACTAGGCTTAAGAGCCTTTACTCATAACTTAGCCTATTGTTATGGGGTGCCTAACGGTTGCCACTTGAGATCCTCCTTGTTGCTCAAATGTGGCCTCTCTCTAAGCCAAACTCAGCATATGAATGCATTAACTTCCCCCCAGTGTGGGACATGACTCCTAGGGATGAGTCTCTCTGGCACTGAGGAATTGCTATCAAGCAGCAAGTAGCAATACAACTGGAATCAGACCTTGAATAAAAGGGGGAAAGTGTGAAGACAAATGAGTTTATATTGCTAAGAGACTTCAAAGTGAGTGAGTTAGGAGGTCAACCCAGAGTTAATGCTTACACACATCTCAGCAGGATCCCATAGACTTCCAAAGTGGACACTACCCCAAATAGTGGTACTCTTGAGGGCTCTGGAGACACCCAGGTCCTATGGTCAATATGGATAGCTCCAGAGTTTGGTTTCTTGCCAGTGAACCCTGTTTTGGGGTTTGTGCTCCTGAGAGTGACAGAGTTGGACTCTATTATGTCTTCCCTGCATGTGACTTTTCCGTCCCTTCCATTTAAATGTATATTTGGTGCTGGATTTTGTAGGCATACATCCAGAGACTCGAGTGTTTAGTATGTTCATATGCCACCTGAGCCTGGAACCTTGGCAGAGTTGCAACATCTACTCTACAGCTCATTGGACTTGCCCAGGACAGCTGGTAGGGAAATGATGATGGACAATGGCCATTCCAGGGAACGGAGAGAATCTGCCACTGCAGGCAGGATAGTCCCATCCATCATCCCTGTGGGATATAAGCCCCCTCTTAATTGGAGGTGGAGTGGACATCACCATCCGAGAAT
Source organism: Cabassous unicinctus (assembly GCA_029593785.1). Taxonomy (NCBI): domain Eukaryota; kingdom Metazoa; phylum Chordata; class Mammalia; order Cingulata; family Chlamyphoridae; genus Cabassous; species Cabassous unicinctus. The sequence goes on from JAQZBX010085530.1 coordinate 3,367, forward strand.
CCTTGGGATTGGGGGAAGAGCTATGGACTAGAATGGACTTATTCATATTCTATTATAGACATATTGTGATTCTAGCAATGGAAGAAATTACAACATTGATGTGAAGGCAGTGTCCACTGGAGGCTCTAGGGGCAGAGAGAGGGAAAAACAGTTGTAATACGGGGGCTTTTTCAGGACTTGGGAATCATCCCAAATGACGCTGTAATGACAGATATAGGCCATTCTATATCATCACATAACATGCAGATGATGTTTATCTGGGAGAGTGTGGGAGGTGTAGGGCATGGGGCATATGGGAATCTCTATATTTTTTGTGTGTAACAGTTATACAATCTAAGTATCTTTTTAAAAATTTTTTAAAAATTATTGAAATTATAAAAAATAAAGATAAAAAACTCAATGTCAAAACACAGAATTCACTTTGTGAACTGTATAAGGCCTATTTTGAATAGTTTTTTAAAATATAAAGAATATATGCTTTATTGACCACTGTGCACTTATATTGACCTATTATGAATGTGAAAACACAGAAGAGACTCTGTTTACTGTGAAAACACTATGTTGATTAGTTTTGAAACCTGTAAAATTCATGTTTTTTTGAGTGCTATATACTTTTTGACTTAAAATCAATGTTAAAACACAGAACTCAGTGAACTGTGTAAACACCGTGCTGATTAGTTTCTGTTAGGAAACTAATAAAATTTATGCTTTATCACCTCTATGTAAAATTTATGCTTTATCACCTCTATGTACTCATATTGATAGACAATCAATGTTACATCACAGATCTCATGTAGATAACTGTGCTTAAACTACATTGATTAGTTTAGTAAACTAAAAAAAAAAGTTTGTGTACCATGACCAATCCAAAGACTTTGAAGGATAGAGAGACCAATTTGGAGATTTATATATAGATAGTGAGAGAAAGAGAAAGGTACATGTTTTTTTGCTTTCTATATCAAAGTACTAGATATATATATATATTTCAGAGATGAAAACCTAAGTTAAGCTGTGTTATAATTATCACAATGGTTTTATGTGTTGCCTCAGCATCCATCTTACTTTGGCTAAGCTACCTGCATGAACACTTTCCTTTGGCCTAGTTAACAAGCAGCCTTCTAGCCCTAGAGTATAAACTCCCCCAGTGTCCAAAGCACTTCTGTGGCTGCTCACTATACCACCACAGATCTCACCCAAAATCCATAGCTGATACTAAATTATTATCTTATCATCTTCACCATCCTCAGACCCCAGGTTTTTTTCCCTTTATGTGCTCATTTTCTTTTAATCTAACCAATTCTTAATTCCCATGGAAAATCTCCACCCCTGGACCACAATAAATGCACAAGCCCATAGACCCTTCTTGGTCTGCTTGTGTGTGTTTCCCACCTCCTCTTAACTCACTTGAGCCTATTGTTCTTCCCATCATCCACTCATGACACCCTCTCACTATGGGAACTGTGAGTCACACACCACTTTTTCTAATGCATATGGCCTTGTCTTCCCATTTGTGATACACCTGACCTCCACTCAGACCCAAATGTAAAATCCAGTTTATCTAGTTCAAAAACAAGCAGGAACTCAGTAAAATAAAACAAAAGGATATCAACCTCCTTAGCAAGAACACTGGTCCAAAGAAACAAAATGGTATTAGTGTTCATGACCTATTTTATATGGAAAACAAAGGCAAAATATAAGGTCCAAAAATGGTGATGGTCATACAGAAGCCCCCTAAATAAAGTACAAATTTAGAAACTATGTGTGTTAGAGAAAACTGTAACTACTGGATCTCAATAAAAATGCCTTTCTCAATGAGCATCACTGAATAGAGTGACTGAGGACTTAGTTGAGTATGTATAATACACATGATAGGCCCAGGCATTTCTTCTGGAGATAAAGTCCACAGGGAGCAGCATTGAGGTAATGAATATGGAAATAGAGAAGCCTTCTTGGACATACATCGCAGTGGAGATTCCAGGTAACTGCAACCATAACCTGACTTCAAACTCATTGGAGACTCCTGTCCTAACAGAAAACATTCCCACTCAGTCCAGTGAACCCACTGCACATGAGCAATAATAATAAATTTTGTCTTAAACCACAAAGTTTCATGGTGGTTTGTTATACAGAAATAGATGGAAAGATGGGTTGAATTAAAATATATAATACTATTTGATTAATAAGATATTAAAGATGTAATAAATATAAAAATATGTCACATGGGAGTAAAGTCTTAGATAATTACTAAAAATATAAAAACATATTGTATGATGTCTTTATAAGAAGAAGGAAAGCTATCTCCATGCTGGTCACTGTTTATTTGCAGATATTTTCAGTGTTCTTACTCTTCTCTGAATTTAGCAGAGAATACTGTATTCTCCATGATCACCAGGCACATTGTTTTCTACAGGAAATCCCACTCTGAGACTCTAGTTGAAGGCTGGAAGGACATAGTAAAAATCCATCATATTTCTGCATTTATCTCTGCTTTATTTAGAGTCCCTAGCAATAGCTGTGACTCGTGAGGACTCCAGGTCCCAAAGCCAGCCACTCTTTCCATTGTTCTGAATCTTACCTGTCAGTCCCTACACTGGTTCCAGATTCTGAAAGATGGCCCTCACCATGGGCTCCACTTGAAACTTGTTCAAGTGTTTCTCCATCCCCCAGGATGGAGGGAGCTTCTTGCTGTTTTTAATCTCTAGGGTAATTCACCATTCTCTATTTGACTCCTTGTTTCATCCATCTCCTATTAAACACATTTTGTGAATTACATTCCTTATGATAGAAAAAGCTAGAGTAGTTTCCATTTTTATAACTGGACTCTTATAGAAACATCCTGATTTGCAGATGAGGAAAGCAGCCCTAGAAAACTTAAATTATTTTACATTATTTTATTTTTGTTTCAGTAATAGCATTTCACCAATCTCCACCATGCCAAAGCCCTATGTTCACACTCTACCCCCTGCATAGGCCATCATATTGATCTTGAGTCATGACTTGCTATCTTAGCACCTGTGAATGTCATCACTCCCCCACACACATACACATACATTCACATTCACACATAGAGCCCCCAACTCCTCCTATAGGATAGGAACAGGACCTAGTTTCCATTACCTTTCAGTCAAGGCACCTTTATCAAATCCTCCATAAGGAGCTCTAGGAAGGCTCAAAGTGTTTACTAAGTCTGAGTTTGCATTACAAGTTCAGTGTTTCCTTGCACCAAAACCAGGGAGGCCTGGAGAAACTGTCCTCCACCTGATGATGAAGCTGGGGGTGGCTCTGGTCCTAGCTTCACCGGTGCATTTTGACAGCTCTGCCATTATTAAATCCTGTTCTCCTTCGTTCTTCTTTTTTTTATCTTTTAGGTATTTTTTTTTTCTTTTCTTAAATTTTTAAAGATACTTATATTACATTAATGTTACATATAAAACATAGGGGATTCCCATTGCCCTACTCCCCACACTTCTGACATTTTCTCAAATTAACAACATCCTTCATTACTGTGATCCATTCATTGTAATTGATGAACATGTTTTTTGAGCATTGCCCCAAAGCATGGATTACAGTTTACATGGTATTTTACACTCTTTCCTACCCGATTCTGTAGGTTATGGCAAGGTATATATTGGCCTGTATCTGTCATTTCAATGTCATTCAGGACAATTCCCAAGTCCTGAAAATGCTGCAACATTACACTTGTGATTCCCTCTCCCTGCCCTCAGAACTTGCAGGGCCACTGCTCCCACATCAAAGATATAATTTTTTCTATTGCTAGAATCGCAATAAGTGTATAATAGAATACCAGTAAGTCTAATTTAGTTCATAGTTCCTTCCACAATCTTAAGGATTCTGGGATGATGATGTCCATTTCATCTCTATTTGAGAGGGTTCTTTGATCCCATAGGGCAGATAGATGGTACTCTCTTGCTTTCACTTGTAGACTCTCTCAGTTGTTCATTGTCACACCCTTGTTAGTTGTCCTGAGTGAGATCAATGAATTAGAAAGTAGGTGTTGCAACTCCATAGAGATTAAGGACCAATTTGGCACATGAACAGCCCAAAGATTTAAGTCTCTTGGATGTACACCTACCAACTCTATTTTAAATTATAGGTTCAACTTGAAGGACAGAACAGCCATGCGTAGGGAAACCAAAATTGAGTCCCACATTGTCACCCTGGGGAGCATAAATTCCAAAGTAGGGCCCATTGGAAAGGCACCAAACTCCAGAGCTATCTGTCCTGACTATAGTGTCTGGATGTCTCCAGAGCCCTCAGGAGCCCCACTATTTGGGGTAGTATCTATTTTGCCAGTCAATGAGGTCCTGCTGAGATGTGCATAAGTGTAACCTCTGGAATGACCTCCCAACTCATTTTGAAGTTTAGCCATATAAACTCATTTGTCTTTATCTTTTCCCTTCTTTGGTCAAGGCCTTTTACTGATGCATTGCTAGTTGGTACTTGGTAGTAATCGCTCAGTGCCAGGGACACTCATCCCCAGGAGTCATGTCTCAAGCTGGGGGGAAGGTAATGTATTTATATGCTGAGTTGAGCTTAGAGAGAGGTCACATTTGAGCAATGGGGAGGCTCCCAGGAGGTAACTCTAGGGACTCTATAATACTAGGCTACATTTTAATTTCAAGATTAAAGGTTCATAAGCACAGTCATCAATATCAAGGGCTGGTTTATGGTCCATCCTCCTTCACTAATCATTGCCCCTGCACTCAGGGGATTATTGCTGTTCCATTAGAGAATGTGGCAGAACTCCTCAGGATGGGAATTTGATATTCTTTTGATTATTGCGTGAATCTTCACGCACTGGGAGAATGGCCCATTAACATTTGAACACATTTATATGCCTCATATGTATGCCCAGGTGAGCTTTCTCCCATGTATCCCCCATCATTGATATCCCACAGCAATGATCCTCTCCTGCCACAGTTGTAACCCATCTGTGATCTAAAACTTCTTCAAATATTAGGCCAATAAATTAGTTAAATACAATTAATAAGAAAATGAAATAATAATGATAGTTTTAAAAATAAGAAATAAAATGCAAAAGACTTTTAAAACATAAAAATAATTTTAAAAGAGATATAAAATAATGAAATATATGTAAAAGCTTTTTTAACATTTTGCCTTTCATCACTGTAAGATCTGTTCTTGTATAAACAGTGACATTTTCTTCCATTTATTCCCCTAGTGTCTTACTTTTTGCTGTTTCAGGCAACTGAAGTGCTCATCAGAGGACAAGGTCTTAGAATAAGACAAGTGTGGAATTTGAGTTGTCTTCTTTGGAGTGCATTTTGTATGAGAAAAGTAAAGTGAGTCAAATATTTTGGTAATTAGAAAGGTGACCATGATCAGTGATCATCATCACTGATAAAACCTTTTCCTACACCTTCAGGACTAAAGGTCAAACATGTCTTAGATTACCAGGGATGTTCTAATAAATACCACAGACTGGTTGGATTGAATACTGATTGGAAAGTATTTTATCATAGTTTGGGTGGCTATGGATTCAAAATTAATATGTCAGCATGATCATGATTTTACTGAAGTCTGTAGGGTTCTCTTGGTGGCTACAGTCATAACTCAATTTATACCTCCATCACATGGCCACTTGTCTACTTCTGCCTCTATATATGTTTCCACTTGTTATAAGGACTTCAGTCATATTGAATTAAAGCCCACTCTGATTTAGTTTGGCTCATCTTAACTAATGGGATCTTTGCAGATGCTATTTACAAATGAGTTCTCATACACTGGACTGGGATTAGGACTTGAACTGATATTTGTGGGGAACATGATTCAATTCATAGCAAGATGGTGCATCTCTTTAAATTTAGGAGTGCATTATGAAACATTAGTGCAAGTGCAATTACTGGCCAAAAGATTTAAAAGCCAGTAAGTGACTTTCCATGTACTTCTATTTCCCTTTCACTGACTGCTGATGTTTCTATTCAGGGAAGCACCATCAGTATGCATCCCAGAGGGAGAACAAATCCCAAAATGACAGGCAGAATGAACAATAAATCCACATTTGTGGTTTAAAAACATAGAGATTTTAAGCCACTATTGAGTACTTCAACATAAATTAACTATTGTAAATGTTTCCTAATTCTTAAAGTAGCTCAGGTTTGTGACTTTACTCATATATCATTAACTTTCCCCAGGCCAAGATTTTATGTCATTCCAATGAGAAAGTTGGAGAATGTAGCTAATTCCACAGTGGATAAAGTTATAGTGTATAAGGTGAGTTGGGTTTGTAAAAGTGGTAAGGATTGATGCTAAAATAATTTAATAGCTCTATTTTTAATTAAATTAGGGACACAGACTCTGAAATATTTTAATACCTAAAGATATTGAAATGGAATATGATAGAATATTCTTGTGACCTCATAATTCTTTGAATTACACAGGAGTTCTAAGGGTAAAGAAGGAATCTCAAAAATTACACTTCACATCAACATCTATATCAAGCTATTTTTATTTTAATATTAAACATATTGCCCTGAATGGGAAAGAATTTTATCTTTCAAGCTTTTGAAAATAGACGCTGAGTATATCATAATAAACTGGGCCTTGAACTGGTCTTGGTTCTCCCAATATTCAATAAATTTTCATGGAATGTAGGAAGGGATCGCCTGCTATGGTGTATTATTTAAAATTGTATATATACCTCAGCATCCCTCAAAGGCACCACATGACTCTTTTCTTCATCAAAGTTGATCTCATTTATAAATTACTTTTTTTTCACATAAAAAGCACACTTTTAGTATTGTCAATATAGCCATAGTCAATGGAAAATATTGGGGTAGGTCACCAACAATCTGAGAAATAAAGTGCACAAATTTTTCACTATATGAAATAAATTTCTAAATTATTAGTCACTATACATATTTTTATTTTAATGTATAGAAGTCATAAAAGATAACCAAATATGTCACTATCATCCAAAAGAAGACTAATAAATGAAAAATACTTGGAAGCCAATTGCTGAATTTTATAAACTATACGTTAATGAGAGCATTTCCTCATTAGTTGTTCCTGGATTATGATCTCATGTGAGTAGGGGCTATATGATTGCACCAAAACATGCTACCATATTTTAGAAATTACATTTTATAGTTTTGTAGTCAACTATAAGAGAATTAATAAAGAACAAAACAGAATTCTGGACTAATTCCAGAAAAGAATCAGAGGTTGACACATCTAAAACAGTACAGGAAATATGATAATATGGAATGATCATACTGCAATAAATGATATGATTCTTAACAAATGTATCTTAAGCCCAATAGTAACAGCAAAATGCAAATAAAAATTACAAACCAATTATGGGAATTATGGAAGCCATAATATATGAGTATTTTTCTGAAGCAAATATTAAACAAAGGTATAAATGTAATTCTACTGAAGCCAAAGTAAAAGTTATACTATAAATTATATAATGATTATAAATCACACAGCTTCCCTAAAATTTATATTTAATAAATTTGACAATATTTATTTTTAATAGAAATAAATATTGTCAAAAATATGAAAAGTAGTTACTTTCATCAGTTTTGTAGGAAATAACCTAAAAAATACATGAAACAACAATTTTAAAGTATATTAAGCAAATAATCAAAACCTCATTGCTCAATTAATATTTTAAACTTCTAAGTGTATCAATATTCCTTTATTTTTTTGAGGTACTGTGGGCAGGGGAATGAACCTACCATGTGGAAAGCAGACACTCAACCACTTGTGCTATATCCTTTCCCCTGTATCAATACATTTTGATTCAATAATTCCATGTCCAAAAATTAGAGCCAGGATTAATTTAGGAATAACTTAATATTTGGTAAATGTATCATTATTATAGAATTTATAATGGTAGCTTTGGAAGAACTCAACTTTCTTAATAGAGAAAATTACTTGAGGATCTCATGTTTCCTCTACAAGGTGATGTGTGCTTTTTTAAATGTTGAATAAATATGATGACTGCAAAGGAATAAGAAATCTTACATGAATAAATAAAATCCTTATTTTTATGTGATGCTGAGTAAAAATTTTCAAATATGTATTAACTGTAGTAATGGAGTAGTAAGTTTTTGTTTGTTTTATATATATGTGGCAGATATTTTGAGAAATATAGAACAAACAAAAATTTTTGTTTGTCATTTATATGTAATGTATTTATGTAATATATGTAATGTATATGTAATGTATATGTAAATGCCTTCATTACTTTAGATTTTTAGTGGAAACTGGAAAACATTTACAAATTTTCATTTATTGAAAACTTTACTGAGGGCTCTAGCAATGTTCTTGTTTCTCAGACTGTAGATGAGAGGGTTGAGCATGGGCCTAAGAATGTTCCTCACAAATATCAGTTCAAGTCCTAACCCCAGTCCAGTGGATGAGAACTCATTTGTAAATAGCATCTGCAAAGATCCCATTTAGTTAAGATGAGGCTGAACTAAATCAGGGTGGGCTTTAATTCAATATGACTGAAGTCCTTATAACAAGTGGAAACTTATATAGAGGCAGAAGTAGACAAGTGGCCATGTGATATAAGACCAAGACCACTTCATCCTGCTCAGGGGAGTGGTAAGACTTGGGCAGAAGATACTTGATGATAGCAGCTCCATAGAATAGAGACACCACAGTAAGGTGAGAAGAGCAAGTGGCCAAGGTTTCCTGAAGCCCACACTTGAGCCTATGGCCAACATGGTTGACAGTATTTTTCCATAGGAGGCTAAAATAGTTGATATGGGAGGGAGAATAAAAATAATGCCACTGACATATAGAACCGTTTCATACTGGGAAGCTTCAGCACAGACTAGTTTCAACAGTGCTGGGATCTCACACAAAAAAATGGTGGATTTCCCTGGACACACAGTAAGGGAGAGTCAGTATGTATATGACCTGGATTAGGGCTTGGAACAGTGCTCCCTGCCAAGACCCAACCACCACGAGTACACAGATGGCAAGGCGCATAAGAATGGGGTGGTGCATGGGGTGGCAGATGGCCACATAGCGGCCATAAGCCACAACGACCAAAAAGAGACTCTGAAGCCACCAGAGTCAAGAAGAGAAAGAGTTGAGCTGCACAACCAATGAAGGTAATGTGATTGTTCCCAGAGAGAAAGTCAAGGGCCATTTTCAGAACAAATGTGGAGATAGATAAGACGTCCATGAAGGATAGCTGACTGAGCAGAAAGTACATGGGGCTATGGAGATGAGGATCAGCCCTAAAAAGAATGGTAATTGTGATGTTGCCAAACACGGTTATCAGAAGAGCCAGCATGAGGAGAACAAAGAGGACCCAGGGGACCTGGTTGTGATGAAATATGTCCAGGAGGACAAAATCACTCCTTTTTGTCTCCTTCATGTATGCAGTACTATTGCTTCTTACCTGTAACTTTGAGACAATTTTAAAAATCATTACTATCTGGAGATACTTTCACCAAATTAAATCATTCACCATTTTCCAACTTCTGAAATCCTTTTTCTTCCCTATCCTTCATCTTTTACTGTTAGTGAATACATTTGCCTTTCATCAGACTTCACTATGGAAACTTAAGAGAACATCCAATATATGAGACTTACCCCACTGGAGGAGGGGATATGATTACTGTTTATATTTAAGATATTGTTTCAAAACCTTTTTAAATTAAAATTTTCTAGAAATTGAAATTTTCATAACATATAAAATCACAGTAAATTTCTACCTTAATTCCTTATCTCTAAACCTGAAG
>JAQZBX010085531.1:0-13123 GCA_029593785.1 Cabassous unicinctus
ATAATAGAGAGTGAGTTCATTTAAATTCTAAATTCAAAATCTTCAAATTTCAGGAATGATCCCTTAAAGACAGGAAGAAATTAAAAATGGATGAATTTGTTCTTGAAAATTATATTATGCTAAGTTGAAAGTATAAATTATCTAAGCACATGCCAAAGAGGCATGAGACAAATGTAAGAATTATCCTACAATTCGACAAAATCCCTCTTCCATAAGAAAGCAGCATTGGGGTTACTTATATTTTTGCTTCTTCTTCTATTGACTTCAAGATAAACTAACTTAAAATGTTTATTTCTTAAGATATATATTTAAATTGGGTATATGATAAAGAATGTAGCAACTCAAGTTATGGACGCATCATTTTTATTACATTTTGCTACCTTCTCAGTGTTCCTCATGCATTCTGGTGATGTACTATGTGTAACTAATCACATATATTCAAGTCATTTGGGTCTATTGAAAATATTATTTATGATAATTTGATAATTATGCAAATTCAAATTTCAGACAATTTAATTTTAAGGACCATTTCCAAACAGTTTTATTCCTTTTTTTTATGGATTAGCCATTTTATGAGTGCCATTTTGATTTTCTCTCGTGAAAAATCCAGTATAACAGTATTTCTTTCATTTCATAATGAATGGTACAATTAAGATTTAATTAGAAGCACACTAGTAAGGGAATTGAAAGCTACTCCAAACCAGAAAATAAAATGTTACTCTTAAATTGCTCACATGTTGCGACTGACTCTCCCTAAAAAGCTACCACACATAAACTCAATTTGAGATGGAGCTTTTTAAAATAGCATGATTGCTTGTTACATCGAACCTTTTCCTTGTCATGTGCCCGCCAACAAAATAAAAGCTAATTTTATCTAAGGAGGACAGATGCTTCAAGGAAGAAAAGGAGGAACTTTCACTACATTTGCTTCACAAAGAACATCCTACACAAGCATTTGAGGGTGAGAAGACCTTCTACTCATTAATGCATATCCTACCTACCTCCTCCCCCCACACCCTCACACCCTCTTTTTCAGCCTCACAAAGAAGCACATTTGGGAAATGATTTGTCCATCATATATGGACTGATTTTGAATAATTATGTATCTTTCTATTTAAAACAATACATTAGGAAACTAATACTTCTATTAGAATTTGTGTCTTTATCATAGGTTCTAATCCTGTTAACTTTTAATTTTTTTTTTCAAATTTAGCTGTATCATTTCCAAAACTGAAATAGGGGATACATTTAAAGGTGATGTTGCAATTATGACCCTTCTCATTTGAATTGGGATTATTTCTCTGAAAGGTGGAATGGAGTAACAACTGAGTTTAGAGCTGTCAGCCTCAGTGAGGTGAAAGAGGAGTTCAAGGCTGCTGAAAATGACCTACTGACATGTCTTGGCTGTAGGAAGGGGATTTGCTCCAAAGTGGATTTCAGGCAATTATGTGCACAAATGCCTAGGGCTTGAAGGTTTCTGACAGCATGGACCACAAGTAGAGAACTGACATATTAACAATCTTTCCTAGCCATCTTGTTCTTTATATCTGGGTCCATCTTCATCATGGGATGAAGAAGAGTAAATTACAGAGTGCTTGTGACCATTATAGAGACAAAGAATTGCAGGAAATCTTCAATAACCAATGTCTTGACATTCATGGGATGACCCAGAATTCAGGCTCTAAAGGCAGTGCATTCCTGGAAACAACGTACACCCACAGGCCTCTGTCTCTAAGGCACTGTACTATTCTCATGAGCACATCTTCTGATAATGGGATAGGTGATATTTTAAGATATTTTAAGAGGAAAGTAGAAGGATTTTCCAGAAGTCATTAATAAAGAAAGATGGCTGATTTACTCAGGTTTAAAAGAAAAGAGATGACTTTAGTAACCTTGAGCCTTAAATTTCTTTCTGCATTCTTTAGAATATAAACTCAATAATAGTGGCCACATGTAATTAATTTAAATCACAACTTTCCCAGATGTGGCACTCATTTACCAAGAATTTATTTAATCAAGGATATATATATACATATACACACATATAACTGTCAATCAGAGTTTAAGATCAGCATGGAATAGCAGGCTTGCTGGCTTGAGTTGATATAATTCCATTTTAAAGTAAAGAAACCAGATGTTTTAGGTAGTCTGTCATAGCTTTGTGTTAAGTAAATTTATAATTTCCTTTAGGCCTTATGAAATATTGAAAATAGCTTTTGGATCTTCAATTCTTCCTTTGTGGACCCCTACATGTCTAGAGAGCTCAGGCTGGAAAACCACCGGTTTACAGGATAGAAATAACTGAGTCACTGCTTGCACATTATGGTTATTTCAGGCATTATAATTACTGAGTTGAATCCCACAAAGCTGATCTGGATAATCAATGTACATTTGAACTTGAAGCTGGCTCAATTTACCACTGTCAATTAAATCTTTGTGTAAGAATGGCCCAGATAAAGAACTGTATTTTGAAAAAGCATACATATGGTATGAATTGAGGGGGCCCACCAAGTCCCAATTGCTCAAAATCCTTCCCTTTACCAATCTGCCTTAGTGACACCCACCGCCTTTTACCCTAGCCTCGTCTCTAGAAGACATTGCTTAAGATAAATTTTTCATTAAGAGGAAAGAGAAGGGCCTGCAGTGGACACCTAGTAGGTTTGCCACTCAGCTTCCTTTCTTTGCAAATTTCTTCCTTTCCCCTCATCCACCTGGTTACATGATGACCTCTGAGCAGCCATGGTTATACTTCCAACACCCATCCTGGTTATAGTTTTGGGCCAAACAGAAATTCTTCTCTGGAAAATTTGGAATTGGGGTAAGAAATCTGCTGTTTGTCTGGGATGGCATCTTTAAGGCAGGAGATATAAAAAATGGAGTTTGTGTAGCCATATTTTCTACCATGAAGCCTGGAGAAAATTAAAGAGATACACAGAGTGGAACAAAAATGGAGTGTCTGGGACATAGCTCCAGTCCCACATATGGCTGTATTCTTGACCTTGGGTTTCATCCTTATAGTGTCCACTTTTTGCCTAAGTTAGCTTGAGTTGGTTTCTTGAAACCCAAACAGATCCAACAAACAGGCTGTCTTGATGGAAGCCTACTGGCTAGTCCCTCAGGCACATTATTGCTTTGATCACATCAGCCAGTAGTTATCCTGGAATGTACAGAGATCCAGTCTCTGAAGACCTGGGAATACTATCAAGGTACCCCAGGGGAGTCAAAATTATACCTTGGTTTACATCTGACTAGTCCAAGAGTTATATGAACATATAAATGTATATATATTTCTTTGCCATAGAGCCCAACAGTTTAAATAGCTGTCATCATCTTTAAAATGCTAGCAGACTAATGAAAGGGAATTGATAGGCAAAGCATCTCTGTGGTACTCAGAGCAGTAGAGTAATTTTTTTGGTGGGTAATTTCTTTCTCTATTTTTGGGGAGAAAAAAAAGACTCTGTCAATAGTTTTATCATTCAAATACAGAAAGCATAGCTCTCCATTCTTCATAAAAAAACTGGGATGGATGCAGCTGGGAAGAACTGGATAATTAAAATATCAGTTAGAACAGGGGAGATTAAATGACTTTACCTGAATAGAGCAATTGGGCAGAATTAGAATTGGAAGAAAAATAAAATAGTTTATAAAAGAAGCAAACATTTTAGCATTGGTACTGTCTTCAGGTAAGCCTAGTGGAGGGATAATAAGTAGCACTTGCTCCAAATGTTGCAATAGGTAAATTGAAGAACACCCACTTCTCTGAGACATAGACATTCACACACTTTATCTTGTCTGTGACATTTGCTTCCTGCTGCTTCTGCTGTCATGTACACAGCTGAATATGACTTACAAAGAACATTTAAAATTTGATCTCTTAAAAAAGGCATACCATACAAAAAGTGGGATTATGCTGATTTCTCCAGCAATCTATATATCCCAGAAACTTAAATGGATAACAAATAACAAATAGTAAATAATGAAACATACTTTTAAACTGTCAAGAGATACATAAAATCCATATGTGGTTATTAATAAACACTGAACAATTAACAACAATATTTGTAAAATAGTGCAGTTACTTTTCTATTTACAGTTAAGGAATCTAATAAACAATAGGTTTTCTTGTTATTTAGGAAATGGATTCAGTGATCAGAATTTGGGCACTGATAATATACATCTACTAAAGCACACATATTCACGTATATTTCCATTCATTTCTTTATCATGCAAATATTTATTTAAAAAACATTTGATACAAACTGGAAGTTCTAATAGGATTTTTGTCTATTAGAAATGTAGGCTCTCTCTGCCTAGAGGGGCCTGCACCAAGTTTTGGTGTGTATTTCCGTCTTTCTCTCCCATTTCTCAGCAAGCTCTGTTCTTTCTGCCATTTCCCAAATAAATTCTTTTTACTGGACTAAAAAAAAGAAAAGAAAAATATATGTGAGTAAATATAATTAAATGTCATCATCTTAAAAATAGCTCCTAATGCAGAGGCTATAAGATAACCTAGTTGGGTGGGGGATTTGGAAATAAGATTGGCCATCAAAGTGAATACATGAGATTCTTGGCAAATTGTCATGAATGGACAACATGACTTATAAATTCCATGTGTTAGGTCACACTAATGAAAAGTTCATGGGCATTAGGAGTTCACTTACTACGTTTTTTGCACATTAAAGAATATAGAAAGTAAAAATACAAGTTTCTACCGATTTATCAGTGAAAAAAGTATTTAAAGCTGATATGTATTGCATTATATAAATTCAATGTAATAAAGGTATTGAGTGACTACTATGTGCAACCATCATGCCAGGTACTTCTGAGTTACAAATATAAATAGGTCACATCCTCCATGAAAATTTAATTCATGGGTGGAGGGGCATATGAGATACATGCTAATGACTTTAAGAATTAGGTAAAAAAACAAAAACAAAAACAAAGAATTAGGTAAGACGCAGGGAAGATTGCCATTTAAAGATAGCAGGTTGAATGCACGATTGGTATTTGCTTCCTCCTGAAACCCCACCAAAATGACAGTAAAGACATTAAAAAAAACAACAACATACAGGACATAGAGAAAAGGGGAGAAGATATTACAAAACATTGGAAACTGGAAAGCAGATGCACTAAAGGCAATGGACTTAGCAGAATCAGGAAAGCTGAATCCTAAGTCTGCAGCTGGGAAAAAAAAAAGCAAAGCAATTCAATTACATTATAGAATCCCCAAATGGCCCAGGAAGTGGAGAACATCAGGTATCTCTGAAAGTGTAGATGAAGGAAGTGCGAAAAACAGGATGACTGAAAGTCTGTTTAAAATACCCTTCCCTCAACTCTGTGTTCCACCCCCACTCCTGCAGACTACTCTGAAGTTCTGCTCTCTGGAGAGGGTAAGGCAGAGGTACCAAGAGGCACATGCATATCTGAGGGCAGTGGCATTTTGCTGAAAACAGTGATTAAATAAAAGTTGAATGTGAGATTGCCAGCCTTTCTTTTTCCTTGTTTTTAAATTTATTCTGTCATTTTAATGTAAGATTGCAACAGACGGGCTACAAGAATATTTGAGATTCCACAGAGAACTGCGTGCTTTTGCTATTAAAAGACCTTTGTTTAAGCATCTGAACTGTACCTTTTGGAGAATGAAGACACATGGAGGTTTTAAGCCTTTTTGTCAGCACACAGTCATTCACAACAACTTTCTAGGGGTTTATTTTCTACGTTTTCCTACAGAAGATAATTCTCACTCACCAGAACACCACCATCGCCACCACCACCACCAGCGCCACTGCTGCCATCGCCACCGCTGAAAGGCTCAAAGATCCTGAATGCAGAACTGATCAGAACCCACAGAGCAGTACAATTAGTAGTTCAAAGCCTGTTTAAATGTTTGAAGAGGGAAGCGGATGTGGCTCAATTGATAGGGCTCCCGTTTACCATATGGGAGGCCCCCAGTTCGATTCCCGGGGCCTCCTGGTGAAGGCAAGCCAGCCCGCAGGGTGCGGTGAGCTGATGCAGCAAGAACGACCCAACAAAGGGAGACAAGCAGACACAGAAGAACACACAGCAAATGGACACAGCGAGCACAAGCAGCAAGGGGGGGATAAATAAATAAATTAAAAAAAAAAAAAGTTTGAAGAACAGCAAACACCAAATAATATAATGCCAATTACAATAACTACTATTGTTTCCTTGAGGTCCTGACATCAACTAAAATCACCTTAAGATTGAAATTTTCTGCACACAATGCCTATTGGTATAAAACCTTCATTCTTTTTGTTTCCTATGGTGTCACGGGTTATAGAAATTAATTCATTTTCAACATTCCACAGCAATCATCACTTTCAAAATTTGCACTATATACCTGCATGTTACATTAACATAAAATTTTCTACATAAGCATTTTGTCATATATCAACTCTCAGCTTCAAATAATAGAAGACAAAAAATATTCAGGGCAGAACACCATAGAACTTTTGAATATTCCCTTTCCCAAGTTGTTAGCAGGTAGTGCTTTTTTTTTTTAAGATCAAGTGATGAAAAATCAGAAATTTTACATCAAAATTTTAATTTCAACTTTCTAGTTTCTTATCTTCTGGTATCACCATATCCTGAAGCTGTTCTGGTTCTTGTACATGAGCTTGACTATGCCGAACAGCTACTTGAGCCTCTGCTAAGTGGTGTGTAAGCATCCCATGTGCAGGACCAGAGTGGAAGGAAGACAGGCAGAACCACGAGTCTGAAAAGGGTGTTGCTGCTCTACTGCTGCCCAATATCCTAAGATTCCTCCAGGTCCGAGTCCATTCCAGAACTCTGGCCCCTGAATTTTCATATTCTTGGGCTAGAAAAGCACTGTACTATGACCAGTATTCTGCAATCCTGTGAACTCAGGCTTAAGGACTGGGGTAGGGGGTTCTGCTGAGTTGCTGAATCTCTGATAACGGTGGGAACATGAAGGATACTGAGAACATGGGGGAGAAGAATTTTGACCGTCCCTAAGGAACAGCTTATAAACTACAAAGGCAACAGTAGGTAGTACCATGATGGTAATCAATACACAGGAATCTGGGGAGTTCAATTTATTACAGCAGTCAGAGAAATATTTAAAGCTGTGTTTTTTTCCCCCATACTTTCTCAGTTTGCTCAGGCCAAGTTCCATGTAATCTAAACTATACTCCAGGCCGCAGGACCTTTTGAGTTCACACTGGTCTTCAAAGGATTCACAGCATTCTCAGCTCACCACAATTTTTTCCAAATTTGTATGTAGTATCTAAACTTTTCATCATAACCATCCCAGCCTTTGCTCTGACACTATGTGACTTTTGGGTTATAAGAATCACATCCAGCTGTGCCTCCATCACATTTCAACACATCAGATCCAGACTATGGGAAGTGGTATATCTGTCCTGGTAGAGAGTAAGAGTTTTTACATTCCACAGCAGCATTCTGTCAGAGACGTTTCAGCCCAGGTCAGGATTCCAGATCAGCAGAAGGAAAAGGAGGCCGAGGAGAGGGCAGAGTCTGTCTGTCTGGGGCCATGGTGCTTTGTGGAGATGGCTTGTGGCTGCCACCTGCATGTGGGCCTGAGCCCTGGCTATGAAATTTCACTTGGTGCTGTGCAGTGAGGCTGACAGTTCAGGCAGTGGCAAAGGGGAGGTCTACCAGCCCTTTTCACTGACAGGATCGCAGAATGCTGCCAACTAGATAGCATATTGGCAGAGTTTTCTCTGGAGTGTCCGATCTGGTCAAGAGAAAAGATCTCAAATATAGATATTAGGACTCCCCAGTTCTTTGTTTTGGATGATTGTCCTGTGCATCATAGAATGTTTAGCAGCATCCCTGTTCTCTACCCACTTATCACCCTGTGTCCCCGGCTGTGACAACCAAAAATGTCTTCAGACATTGCCTGATGACCTGGGGGGTGGGGTGGGCAAAATTGGCCTCAGTTGAGAACTGCTGGCATATCGTGAAGCCCACAGTAAAAAAGCCCCATCCAAGAGCATAGAGCTTCCAGTCAGCTTTGTGGTATCTCTCTTTTAAATATATGCAGACAGCCAAGCCTTGCTGGTCATTTAAGGAAAGGCACAGACCAAAACAATCAAAGAGGAAAAAAGCAACTTGGAGGAAACAGATTACGAAGATGTTGAAAACTTCAAAATAAAGATGTAGCATCTACAAAGCAAGAATTCTTTTTTTACTATAGCTCTTTTTTTAAAAGATTATTTTCATTTATTTAATACCGCCCCCCCCCCCATTGTTTGAGCTGGCTGTCTGCTCTCCGTGTCCATTTGCTGTGTGCTTTCTGTGTCTGCTTGTCTTCTCTTCAGGAGGCACCGAGAACCGAACCTGGGATGTCCCATGTGGGAGAGAGGCGCTCAATTGCTTGAGCCACTCTGCTCCCTGGTTTGTTGTGTCTCTCGTGTTTCCTCTTTGTGTCTCTTTGTTGTGTCATCTTGTTGCGTCAGCTTGCTGTGCCCACCCATCACACCAGCTCACCTTCTCCCGGAGGCACTGGGAACAGAACCCGGGACCTCCCATGTGGTAGGTCCAATTGCTTGAGCCACATCCTCCTCCCAAGAACTCTGAAATTAAAAATATAACAGCAGAAATGAAAACTCAATAGAAGCATTAGAGAACAAAGGTAATGAAGTCTCCAGAAATTAGAATAAAAAGACAAAGAGATGGAAGAATAGTATAGAGCATAAAAGATGAGAAAATGAGAGTTACGGTCCAGGAAGACTGTATTAGGGAACAGCCTTACATTGCTATTACAAAAAGGCTCCGAAATATATTGGCTTTAAATAAAATAGTTTATTTCTCTATGGTCTAGGGTAGGTAGATGGCTCTGCTCTCTGACAAGTTGGCTCTGCCAAGCTCAAAATGTGACATCTATCTCTGTACCCAGGGCTGCTGTTGCAGTCATTAACATTTCCTAACTAGCAAGGGGGAGATGTCAATAAAATTTACAAAGATATGACTCATAAGTGCATGTACTCATAAGTACATGCACCACTCCTGTGCATTCTCACAGGCCTGAACTTGGGCACTTGGCCAGACCGAGCTACAAGGGAGGCTGGAGAATGGACTCTTGTGTATGTGGTTATATGCTCAACTAAAACTTAGTTGGTTACATGTGCAACTAAAACTTTAGTTATATGCTCAACTAAAACTTAGGAGTTCTATTATTAAAAGGAAGGACAGAATGGATACTAGAAGAAATAGAGCAATCTCCACCATAAGGTCTAACATCCAAATAAAAGGAAATCCAAAAAGAAAGAACCAGAGAAAATGGTGAAGAGGAAATCACCAAGGAAATATGTATTTGATGCAAATATTCTCGCTGTCCTGATTTTGTGATAATCAGGGTAGGCTAAACATTCGCTATATTAGAAACCATGCATGTGTCCCCAGACCTAGTTTTTCTCCCTAGGTCTGGTTTTTAGAATGCTGGTGATAAACCAAGCCTGATTTATTATATGACCATCCTGTATGGGAAATTACTGTAACTCTAGGTATCTTTGGTCAACCTTAAGAGATATAGCAGTGGGTGGATGTTTCCCATGTGGAGGGACCTGGGTTCAATCCCCGGGACCTCCCAGTAAAATAAAGAAAAATACAGAAGGTGCGCAGGTGCACCATCAGGCCCCGAGAGCGGGTAAGCCCCCAAGCCCCGTGAGTGGGTGAGCCCCCAGGCCCCACCGAACCAAGCAGCAAGATGATGACGTAACAGGAGAGAGATGCAGGGGCGAGCCAAGACGAGACACACCGAAAAACCAGGAACTGAGGTGGCGCAGGTGGCAGAACGTCTCTCCCTCATTGGAGGTTCCCAAGATCGAATCCAGGTGGAGACAGGAGGAGGAGGATGAGAGGAGAGGGCAGGAAACAGACAGAGAATTGCCCAACAAATGGACACAAAAACAGCAAAAACGGGAGGGGGAGGGGGAGTTAAAATGGATAAAAAGTAAATATATTGAAAAAAATGTAAAGATGTTAAAAAAAATACATTAACAATAAAAAAAAAATATGTATTTGAATGACTAGGTTTTACTGTGATAACAAAAAAAAAAAACAACAACCCTAAATCTTAGTGGCTTATAAAAACAAATGATTATTTTTTGCTCAGGTTGCTTGTCCATCACAGGTCACCTGGGGGATCTGTTCCATGCTTCTTCCCTCAGGCTGATGAAGGCTTCCCTCCTTCACCCCCCCATACTGAAAGGTATTAGTCATTGTGACGGGGGAAGAGGGAACCTGGTGAATCCTTCATGGGTTTCCAGTTTCCAGCTGTCATTTTTGCTCACATTTCACTGGCCAAATTAAGTCACATGACTAACCTAACTTCAAGGGCACAACAAAGCACAATCCTAATATGTATATGGAAGAAGAAAAACTGGACATATATAGTGAGGCGTTAATGATTACCACAGCCCACACAAATATTTGGTTCACTCTCCTTCTTGCAGGCAAAATACACTCATTCCTCTCTCCATGAGAGACAATCCCAAAGTCCCATCCTGTTATAGTACAAATCTCAAAGTCTAGAATCTTTGGGTGATGTGTAGCAGAATATACAACAGGTTCAGATGTGGCCTTACTTGATTCAGAGACCTATGAACTGAAGAGCTAAGTTCTTTCCCTCACATTCCAATTTATGAGGGTAGAACATGAACAGAATAACTTCAGAAATGGGAAGACTGGGAACACACAGCAGACATTGGCCCACTGCAAAATGCAGCAAAACAGTGGCTTCCAAGCTTTTTTCCCCCCCCCATAGTGGAAGCCTTCAAAAATATTATATGAATTTCCAATGTATAAAGCAGATCAAAGCAAACTTCTCTGTTTGGGGGTTGGAGTGCTACCTGATTGCTTACCCTCAATGCAGGGCTGCTCCTGAGGAAACTCCATGAAATCTTCAGAAGGCCATGAAGCATAGCGGAAATGAGGTCATCAAAAGATAGACAGGTTTTGTTAGGGCAGAGAAGGTGAAAGGACTGTTAAAAGGAAAAGAGAGATTACAGATGACAGGTCATGAGTTTTAAAGGGCCCAGTGGAGCAGTTTGGGAACGTGGTAAGATGTAAATGGTGGTGTGGTGCTCTGTCCCTTCACCATAGTGGCCTAGGCAATGCCACAACCATGTTAAACCCAACCATTATGCTTTCACTTGAAGGACTGAACATTGCTGAAGAAATCACCTAATTAGGCTGACAGGTCAGATCTCAAAATCATGTCCATGAATCTCTAATAGGCACTCAATATTGCCTGGCAATCTTATTAGACTTACCTAATATGTTCCGTAGTTCACTATCCAAAGCAATTATTTCACACCTTCTTTTCAAGCCTCAAACTTCTCATACTTTGCCCTAAATAAAATCATCCTTTCAATTAATATATATTGAGCATCTATTCTGTGCCTGCAACTCTTCTAAGCACTGGGCATAGAGCAGTGTACAAAACAGACAGTTTTTGCTCTCATGGAGCTTAAATCCCAGTGGGAGGAAATAGAAAATAAGTAAATATATAGGATTTTGCATGGTGTTAAATGCTGTAGAGAAAAACAAAGCAGACTAGGGGAAAGGACATGTTGGTAGGAATGGCAGATCATGTAAACCCTTCTAAGTCAAAGTAATAATAAGGTCTTTGACTTTAACTTTTACTGAGATGTGTAGCCATTGCGAGGCCAGACTATAGGAATGACCTGATCTGACTTAGGTTTTAAAAGGACCACTTTGGCTGCATGGAGAGACTAGACTGTAGGAGTTCCCTAAGGCTTCAGGATAAAACAAACTTTTTAGCACAGAGAACTAGTTGAGTGGATGCAGTTTAGCACTGTCCCCATAATCTCCATCAGCAACTCCAGAAAACATAAGCTCTAAGCAAAACTAGTGTGCTTGCCATGAAAATGAAGTTTTAAGATAAGTTTCCTAGTCTTTCCTTCAATATAGAGTGCTGTGACTCACTCTTACATAGACATTCTGGAGCTGCCATTGGGTGAACGCCTAGTCATTCTTTTAGACTCCATTCTAAAGTTATCTCCTCTTTGAAGAGGTTTCTGACTTTTTTTCCAACTCCCAAGGCAGAGTAAGTAGCTCCAACTTTAACATTTTCGAAACACCTCTGCATTGCCTCCTTTAATATTTATTGAATTTTATTGTACACATTTGTTTTTATGTCTTCTTCTTTAAGAGCACAACAGTGTTTTAGTCACCTTTGTTTATTCTAGTACCTAACACAATGAATTAATGCTTTGTTTTTTGTTTTGTTGCTTGTTTGTCTGTTTCTAAGTTAGATGAGTGAAAAGCAAATATAATACAGCCAGAGAGAGGAATTTTATTTAGATCTAAATCAATGGCTCTTATCCTTCTTTGGGTCATGGACTATGAAAAAGTGATAGAAGTTTTGACTTTCTTCTCAGAAAAATATACAAACCTACAAAAAAATGTGAGCAAGTTTTGGGGATTCACAAATGTCCTGGATCCACTGATGTCAACCAACAAGTTAAGAACACTATCTTTTTTTTTTTTTATTGAATT
The DNA here is from genome assembly GCA_029593785.1 of Cabassous unicinctus. NCBI lineage: Eukaryota > Metazoa > Chordata > Mammalia > Cingulata > Chlamyphoridae > Cabassous > Cabassous unicinctus. The sequence goes on from JAQZBX010085531.1 coordinate 12,529, forward strand.
TTAAAATAAGAACTTGTGGCAGTTTGAGATTTATGAACCCCCAAAAAGATAAGGATTATGTTTGTAAACCGGTCTGTTCCTCTGGGCGTGATACCTATTGATTGTATTTTATTCAGCTGAGATGTCTTTGATTAAATTATGTTAAGATTACGGCTTTGATTCAACTACATCAGTAGGGTGTAACTCATGTTAAGTTCCTACCCCCTTGGTGGGCTGATATGAATGGGCACTCACTCAAGACAACACAGAAGAAGACACAGGAAGAGAGAGAGCACTCCAAAGACAAAGAAGAGGAGAGAACTTTGATCCTGCGGCCCGGAAGAGAGATGACCCATTTGCCAGAGAGTTTGCAGCTGCTGTAGGAAGCCCTGAGAGAAAAGCCCTATGCCAGCCTACAGCTGAGATCGGAGACGCTGGGCCCACAGAGCCTGAAGAGGAAAAAGAGAGAAGAGACCAGGCAGAGATCGCCCGCCATCTTGCTTCAACACGTGGCAACTGACTTTGGTGAGAAAGTACCCCTTATGGTAGCTTGAGCTGGACTCCTAGTAACTGTAAGCTTTTTACTCCTTTTACTCTCTTTTTTTTTTTTTTTTTT
>JAQZBX010085533.1:0-13114 GCA_029593785.1 Cabassous unicinctus
TTTATTTAGCTAAATGGATAATACTTATAAGAATTTAGACTAAGCAATCACAGTAATTGAGTAATAAAAAAAGACATGGGTTAATTAGATAACATATATGAAAAATGAAAGTATATGTAAAATCACTCACCAAAGACTAGCAATTTATTTGACAATTGATATGTAGATGATCTAACATTAATAAACAGTCAAATAATCACAATTATTGATTACTCACAGTATAATGCAATAAACCAATTAGATAGTACAAAGGAAAGAGAGAGAGTATATTTACAAACACTCACCAAACCGGGGGAAAACTCAACATCTGGTCTTTCACAAGGCTGGGAAGTCCTGTTTGACAGCTGACCAGAGTCCTGATTGGAAACACCTGGGTAAAGCATACTAGCAACAGCCCCTCCCAGGGTACAATACAACACCAGGCCCTGGGTAAAATATACCACCAGGTCCTGGGTAAAATACAACACCAGGCAGAGCGTCCTCTCCTAGGTGAGAAGTCAAGTTCTTTCAGAGAGGTTTTGTGTTGTTTCTCCAGTCACTTGGGGAACTTTCAGCCTGAGGCAACTTTATTATTACTTTTAAACATATATATATATTTTTAAAAAAGATACTTAGATTACATAAATGTTACATAAAAATATAGGGGATTCCCATATGCCCCACTCCCTTCATCTCCCACATTTTCCCACATTAACAATATCCTTCATTAGTGGGGTACATTCATTGCAATTGATGAAAACATTTTGGAGCATTGCCACTAAGGATGGATTATACTTTACATTGTAGTTTACACTCTCTCCCACACAGTTTTGTAGGTTATGGCAAGATATGTAATGTCCTGTATCTGTCATTGTAATGTCATCCAGGACAATTCCCAAGTCCCGAAAATGCCCCATATTACACTTGTTTCCCCCCCCTCCCTGCCCTCAGAACCTTCAGTGGCTACTGCCTCCACATCAATGATATACTTTATTCCATTGCTTGAATCACAATAAGTCTATAGTAGCATACCAATAAGTCTACTTTAGTCTATAGTTCATTCCCCAATCCTGAGGATTCTAGGATGGTGATTCCCAATTCAATTCTAATTGGGGGTGGAGAGGGAGGCAGGGGATGCCTCGATCCCATGGGGCAGATGGATGGGACTCTCTTGCTTGCAGTTGTAGACTCTCTCAGTTCTTAGGATGATTGTTGTCCATCATCATCTCCTTGTTAGTTGTCCTGGGTGAGTCCAATGAACTGGAGAGTAGGTGTTACAACTGTGTTGAGATTCAGGGCCCAGCTGGCACATGGACAGCCCAAAGATTTTAGTCTCTTGGACGTACACCTATCAACCCTAGTACTAATTATAGGTTCAGAAAGAAGGGTCAGAAGAGCCATGTTTAAGGAAACCACAACTGAGTCCATCTCTGTCACATGGGGGAACATAAATTCCAAAGTAGGGCCCTCTGGTAAGGCATCAAACTCCTGAGCTATCTGCCCTGACTATGGTGTCTGGATGTCTCCAGAGTCTTCACAAGCCCCACTATTTGAAGTAGTATTTACTTTGGCAGTCAATGAGATCCTGCTGAGACATGAATAAGCGTAACCTCTGGAATGATCTCCCAACTCACTTTGAAGTCTCTTGGCCATATAAACTCATTTGTCTACCTTTTGGTCAAGGTCTTTTCCAGTTGCATTGCTAGTTAGTGCTTGGTATTAATTTCTAGGTGCCAGAGAGGCTTATCCCCGGGAGTCATGTCCCACGCTGTGGGGAAGGTAATGCATTTATATGCTGAGTTTGGCTTAGAGAGAGGCCACATTTGAGCAACAAGGAGGCTCTCAGGAGGTAATTTTTAGGCACCTATAATACTAGGCTAAGTTTCAATTTCAGTAGTAAAGGTTCATAAGTACAGTCATTACTATTAAGGGCCCATCAATGGATCATCCTCCTTCACTAGTCATTGCCCCTGTACTCAGGGGATGCTTGCTGCTTCATTAGAGAATGTGGCAGAGCTCCCCAGGATGGGAATTTGATATTCTTTTGGTTATTGTCACCCACTGTGACAATGCCCCATGAACATCTGAACATATTAATATGCCTTATACGTATGCTCAGGTGAACCCCTCCTATGTATCCCCCATCACTGACACCCCGCACTGATCTTCCCCTGTCATAGTTGTCACCCTTCTGTGATCCAAAACTTCTTTAAAAATGAAGCCAGTGAAATAGCCAGATACAATTAATAAGAAAATGAAATAATAATGATAGTTTTAAAAATAAGAAATAAAATACAAAAATTTTTTTTTAATTGGGAATAATAAAAATAGTGAAAAAATATTTTAAAATAATAAATTTCTTTTTGACTTTATGTCTTTCATCACCGTAAGATCTGATGTCTTGTATGAATAGTGACATTGTCTTCCGTTTATTCCCCCAGTGTCTTTTTTCATTTTGTCTTCAAAGAAGTTTTAGGTTACAGAAAAGTCACATACAGAATATAGGGGAGTCCCATATACCCAACATCCTCCCCGTTTCCCCCTTTCCCCCTTTCCCCTATTAATAACATTTTATATGTGGATGGTACATTTGTCACAATTGATGTAAAAATATTGAAACATCGCTACCAACCATGGTGAATAGTTTACATTATGGTTTATATTTTGGACCATACACTTCTATAAATTTTGGTGAAATTTAACATGGCCTGTATCCATCATTGCAAGAGCATGTAGAACACTTCCATCACCCCCAAAATGCCCATGTTCCATCTATTCTATTCCTCCCTTCCTCTCCCCCTTGGGACCTATGGCAACCAACAGGCTTCACTCCTTGAAGAACAAGATTCATAGTTACTTGCAACAACATTGAGGGTTTGACATACTGCTGTGTCCTCCCCTATTAGGCAGTGCCTATGCTTTCGAAAGACTCCCACCTCTCTATTTGAGAACATAGGAGGACTCCCCAGGATGGGAGTCCATCACCTTCCTCTCATTATGTGGGTCTCCACCCACTGATACAACCCAGTATGACAAGATGAACATTCACACATTCCCTAGAAGCCTGCCCCAGGTGTGCCGTGTCCCAAATGCCCCCCACATCCAACACCCTAAACCAGTAACCCTCCCCTGCCATGTTGCCAAAAGAACATTTCCAGTGTTGTAGTTTTAACCACATACCCGCCAATCCTCAGTGTTCACCTGCTCCCTCCCCCAATCCTCCCCTAGTTCCATAGACAGCCCAACCCACCCTTCCCACCCTAACCCCCTGACAAACCAGCATCGCCCAACCCAAAAGTATCACTGCACCACTGTCATACCCCCTCCACTGCACAACTATACACTTCCACCTTATCATAGATTTTGCCCATATGGGCGTTTGCTCGCAACCTTCTTCTCCCTTTCTATCTCCTGTAAACCTATCTTCCACACTCTAGCTCTGTGAGTCTGCTCAATTTACTTGATTCATATCAGTGAGGTCATGTAATATTTGTCCTTCAGTGCCTGGCTTGCTTCACTCAACATAAGGTCTTCAAGATTCATCCGTGTTATCCCATGTGTTAGTACTACATTCCTTCTTACAGCTGAGAAATATTCCATTGTATGTATATACCACAATTTGTTTATCCATTCATCTGTTGATGGGCATTAGTGAATAATGCCACTATGAGCATTGGTGTGCATATCTGTTCGTGTCCTTGCTTTCAGTTCTTCTGGGTATACACCCAGGAGTGGAATTGTTGGATCACATGGCAATTCTATAGTTAGCTTTCTGAGGAAGTGCTGAGGCAACTTCCAATTAAATTCTCTGAGGTATTTGGGACCACTCTTATGGTATGAATTCAGAATGAAAAGCTGCAAATTCTTAAAGGAGTTTCCCCAATTCTCCCCAGGACCCAAGTAGGGATATGGTTTCCTTGCAATTTCTAAATTATGGATATATATGTCATTTGCTTTTAGTTTAAGAAGGTATAGTCCTTTGGGATCCCAGTTTATGTAGAGTTCTATTAGACTCCTATCTTGGATGTTTTTCTTTTTTAGTGCTATATAAAATAATGATGCATCTTATAAATATTGGGGTCCTAGATTTGTTGATATTAGGTATCATCATCATTATCAACCACCATCACCCTCCCTGAGAAGTCTTTTCTACTTTCATGGTTTGAATTATATACATTATAAGCAAAGAGTAATGGTTGAGGACTTGTCTTTGGTTAACATCCATATTTGGAGGTCGGGCATTTTGTGGGAAGAAAAGGAGTTAGTAAAGAGAAAAAAGAAGTAGTATTTCAAAAGTAGGAAAAGAACTAAAGATGCTAATTCATGAAGATCAATTTTTAGAGTAGTGATTCTATAACATATTTGCACATCAGAATCATCTGGGGCTCTTTTAAAAATTTCAAAGTGCAGGTCACACTCCAGGCAAATTAAATTACATACTGGCGTGTGACCCAAGCATTGGCATTTTTTTTGGAGCTCCCCATCAGATTCCAATATGCAGATAAGTTTGGGAACCATTGTCCTGGAGAATTTTAAGTTAGACTGAGGATTAAGAAAGGAGGAGCAAGGAGATAATAGATGTTTGGTGACTATTTGTGATCTTAGTAGATTTGTGAATAAAAGTAGCCCGATTATAGGGATTTAAGAATGAATTGTGACAAGACACGGAGGCAGAGGAATAGTCTGCTTATTAGGTAGTATAGGCCATGTGGGGCAGGGAAAGGGTGAGTAAAATAGGATAGTAGCTTGAGGAGGAATGGTAATCAAATGAAGGCCTCTTTGCTTGTTTTCTGAATGGGAAAGCCTAACCTTTTCCAAGGTATAGGATTCAGTGAGGAGGTGCTGAAGATTCTAAAAATGAGAGGATTATTGAAAGAGGAATATCGTGAAAGAGGCAAGAGAGACTGGGATTAAAAATTCAAATAGATGAATTATTTTTAGAAAACAAGTCTCTAGTTCCAAGTTTGCTGCATAGAATGGGAATAAAGGCAGATGAGGGAACCTCATTGTATTAGTCAGGGTTCTCCAGAGAAACAGAACCAACTTTTTAAGCAGAAAGTCCAAGGAGAAAAGATGACCAGGACATTAATGAGGATAATACAAGCCAAGTTCTGGTTGCCAGGAAGATAGGTACTCAGGATGGACTAGTAAGCTGGGTAAAATTGGAGGGGTCAACTAAATGAAAATCACATGTGATGGGGAAGAAGCAGGTCAGTAGATGTGGGAGGAACAGGTATGAAAAGTGACAAACTGACTGGTTGTGCTTAGAGAAGGAGGGACATTAGAAAAGTTAGGCTTTTTTTTTTTTTTTAAAGATGTAACTTAGAAATGAGATTATTACGGGAAGAAAATCAGGTTTCTATTAAAGTAAGAAACATGTCAAAGATAGAGATATCTCATAACAAGGTAGAAGTAGGGTTGCCAGATAAAATGCCATATCGTGAATGGGCTTACTAAAAATTAGTTGTTGTGTATCTGAAATTCAAACTTAATTGGGTGTCCTTTACATGTATTTGCAAAATCTGGCAACCCTAGGTGGAAGACACAAAGACACAAAGGAAGGCAAGTAAGAGTCAGATTGGGAGAAGGTAGGCATGGTGGTGAGTGAGGCCAAGTTGCTTGAGAATAAGAATTTGAGGTAAAATCAAGGGAACAATGGTTAACTGAGAGTAGCAGGTGTGACTAATTGAAATGAGGCGCGCATCAGAGGCAGGGGAGGTGGGATAGAGAATTATATTAGGACAGGGTGAGTCCTGCCAGAATCTTTCTGTGTATTTTGGGAAGGAAGAGCGTTTTTTACTACTTTTACCAAGATCTGCATCATCTCCTGAAGAATAACTTATTTTTCAGGATACAAAAGCAATACTTTAGGGAGTATCTTGATTCCACCTGGTCAATGTCTAGTAATTTATCTGCATAATTCCACCCCACCTCTTTCCAACCTCTTCTGCTAGAAGGAAGGGAAGAGATTGATGAATAAATGTGGAATGTGTTCATGAATGCATTTTGTGATGATGCATTGTGAAAGCATGCCAAGCCATAAAAATACAAGTGAAACTTGAGGATCAATTAGGAAAACTAGGCAGATAAATGCTAGAATGCAATTTTGAGTATTGGATTTTTCAGTATGCCTTCCTTTTTTATACTCCTCATATTTGAAGCCATTTACTATTAATTTCCATTTTGACTTAAAAAAATTAAAGACATAAATATCTAGTATATTTTATTTGATGAATAACTAGTAGTTTAAACTGTTCTTTTTTGTTGTTGATAAGATTCCCGGGTAGTTTTTTTTTCTTCTTCTTTGTCTTCTCCTAAGTTATGCTCAGCATAGATATAATTAGTTTAATTCAAATGAGAAAGTCTTTTCTTGGAGACTTTGAGTTTGAAATGTGGAATATTGGGGAAAAAAATTTAGTTATTAGAAAAAGATTTACAGAAAGGAAAACTTCAAAGGCTAGCCTGATGTCAGCACCTGCTGTGGTCACAGTGTAAACCCTGGAGACCAGGGATTTTGGGCAGCAGTTTCAGTGCTTTTAGTTCAATCTCCAGTATCCCCAAATGTGAAGCAGATGCCAGGTTTCTTCTCTAGGGTTCTGATAATGGCATATAATGAGTTGGTTGTTTCCTAGCAACTAAAGAAGCAGTTTCACTTTAGCTGATCCTGCAATAGGAATGAGACATTTTCCCTTGAGAGTTGGTATTAGTGATTTCTCTGACAGTGGAATTTCACTTTTGAGTAAGGAATGTTCTCAGCCTTTGGTTTCCTAAAGAATTTTGTTTTTGAGTGTGGGCTAAGCTCTCCTTAATCCTATATGAAATGAGATTTTTTTTTTTTGAGCCCCCTAAGCACCTCTCATGGGAAGAGCCGAAAGAGTTTGATTCATAGTTTCTCACATGGCAAGTGATTATACAAGAAACTATAATTGATATATTTTCCCCTCAGTGTTTAACAAGATAATTAATAACCAAATTCTTTTCTGTATTTAATGTTTGTTAGAAAGAGGTCTATTAGGTATTGGCCATTATGTTGTGGAAATAAATATATATGAAATTTTATTACCAGTACTATTTCAATATAAAGCCAATATGAAAAATACATATTTTCTAATTTGTAACTCATCTGAATTCAAACAGTATTCTTTGCAACAAATTATTATTATACCAAAAGATTTTAAACAAGCTCTTGTAGTTAATTTTTTTAAAAGATTTTTTTATTTCTCCCCCCACCCCGTTGTTTTACACTCACTGTCTGCTCTCTGTGTGTTCTTCTGTGCTTGTCTTCTCTTTAGGTGGCACAAGGAACCGATCCTGGGACCTTCAGGAGTAGGAGAGAGGCGCTCAATCCCTTGTGCCACCTTGGCTCCCTGGTCTGCGTCTCTTATTGTCTCTCCTGGGTCTCTTTCTGTTGTGTCATCTTGCTGCACCAGCTCTATGTGTGGGCCTGCACTCCTGCATGTGCCTGCATTCTGCGTGGGCCAGCTCTCCGCTTCAGCCAGCTCGCTGCACAGGCCAGCTTGTCTTTCAACAGGAGGTCCTGGGAATCGAACCCTGGACTTCCTATATGGTAGATGGGAGCCCAATCGCTTGAGCCACATCTGTTTCCCTGTAGTCAATTTTATTTTTATTTTTTTAAATTTAATTTTATTTTTTTAAAAGATTTATTTATTTTATTTATTTATCCCCCCCTTGCTGCTTGTGCTGCTGTGTCGATTTCGCTGCGTGTCTTCTCTGTGTCTGCTTATCTCCCCCATGCTGTGAGGTCTTGCCGCATCAGTCCACGGCGCCGCGCAAGCCAGCCTGCCCTCACAAGGAGGCGCCGGGAAGCCAACCCGGGGCCTCTCATATGGTAAACGGGTGCTTTATCCATTGCGCCACACCCGCTTCCTGCCGGGAGGTTGCTGCATCAGCCCACTGTACCCCTCAGGCCGGCGTGCCCTCACAAGGAGGCCTCGGGACGCGAACCCGGGCCTCCCATATGGTAAACGGGGCTCTATCCACTGAGCCACACCCGCTTCCCCCTGTAGTCAATTTTAAAGTGAGCTATTAAACAATTCAGTGTTTAACTTTAAATATTAGTAGTTGTAAGGCATCTGTACTTAATCATATCTAAATCCTTCTTATTTGGCAGCAGTGATAGAGCTGGGGATCTTCTGACTCATAAAATATATGGAGACATGAAAAAATTACTTCAAATGACCTTATTTGTAGACATTCGTAGTTTAATATTTTCTAAGGAAATTATCTGCTTTTCTTCCTTTGACATTATAGAACTATTATAAATTACTTTCCTCATCTAGATTTATAGTATGATATATTAAGTTTCAGAGGTTCCCAGACACTGAGACAAGGAGATAAATATTAAATGATGTTCTTAAGATAATTAAGTTAGCCATATTTAAATATACCAAAGAAATTTATTACATCTCATGGAAAAGGTTCATGGACTTATGTATTAACTATAGGTGAAGTCACTGAATGTCTTTATTGTCAGTTTTGGTCATCTGATCTTTTTATTCATTCATCTTTATGATTTTTACATTATCAGGTACTTCAGCAGATTTCAGATTAAAAAATAGGTTTTTAGACCTCCATGAAGCATTGGGGAACAAAGAACACTAATTAATTTTGATTCAGTTGAACAGGACAGTAGTCTTCCAGACACCTAAGACTTATAATTTTTTTCCTTAAAAAGTGCAGAGTTTCTATATAATAAATTTAGCCATCATGCAGAGTTTCTATATAATAAAATTCAATTATTCCTCTTAGATTTTTTGAGAGCTTAATCTGAGACTAAAGAGTCAAGTATGTTAAGCCTAGTTTTGAATTTCCTTTCTCTTTTAAAATTTTAGATTAATAAACAAACACATAAAGGTATGATATAACTAAAGCCCTGTTCCTTGAAATATTTTTTTATGAGATCTAGTAAATAGTTTTGTTTGATTAATCTAACATTAGTTCCTTTTGACCACTATGAATTTATTAGTTCATTTAATACTTATTTATTTGGCTGGCATCAGACAATTATTGTTGTATTTTTAAAATGTCACTGGATTTAAAATGTCATATTTAGCAGCAGATATTTATTGGCTACTTACTATGTTGAGGGCATTAGTGAGATGCTGAGACACAAGCCGTCAAAACCGTAAAATAAAGCTTTTAGTTACAGACCACTTTGGATTTGTAGTCATAAGCAAGAAGTTTAGATATACTAGAAATTTTGATGATTTTAAAATACTCTTTGTCTTAGTTTCCCAGCTGCTGGAACAAATACTCCACAGTGGGTTGGTTTAAAAACAGGAATTTATTGGCTCACAGAGATCAGCAAGGTGATGCTTTCTCCTCAAAGACTATCGTGTTTTGGTGCAGGCTGCCTGTGATTGTTGGGTCCTTGGCTTTTCTGTCACATGGCAGCACGCTTGGTGATGTCTTCTTCTTTCTCTTCTGGGTTCCCACTGACTTACAGCTCCCTCTCCTCCATTTGGCTTTCTTTTCATAAAGCGTTCAGTAGTAGGAAAGGTCCAGCTCATTCATTTGGGCCATGCCTTATAACATCAGAAAGGTCCTATTTACAATGAGTTCACACCCACAGGAATGGATTAAGATTAAGAACATGTTGTGTTTTTTTTTTCTGCGGTATGTAATTAAACCTACCACACTGTTGAATTTTGTTTTAATTAAGACAATCAAAGTTGGAACTTAGACACTGTGGCTGAGTATTATATAGTATTGACCATTCAGGTTGTTGGTGGTGGTACAGGATATCAGATTTCGTAGGCTTGTTTAGGTTGTGTGTCAAAGAAGGAAACCTCAGGTCAGCATTGGAAAAGAACAAGTTGTCAGAAGTTGGAAACTGTCTATGAATATTAATTGCTGGTTTCCTCCTATTAGAATGTCCTTTTTCTGCTAATTAGCAAAGATGACTTATATGAGTAACTCAAACTCACTGTCATGACTGAGTACTTATACATGCAGCTTTGAATATTATAATGTAATGTTTTTTTAATATGTTGCTGTTGTAGATAGCTGAGACAAAAAGTTATTGCAGTTATTTTTAGAATGACCACAACTGCCTTCAGTCCTGCACCCTAAATCATTTATGCCAAATGTCTTTAATACTAGAGTAGCACTAGATAGTAGTACAGTCTACTTGTAGCACAATTTACTATTGTTTTCTGGTCTTTAATAACACATGTGTAGAAACACTTCTTCACCTGATAAAACTAATGGTGGCTTGAGGCTTTAAACGGTATTTTTATTAATAAAGTGCTCTAAATAAAACAAAGCAAGGAAAGAATTTAAAAAGAGAGAGAGTTATTGTTCTTCAGTGTCAACCACTGATACTCTCACTTCTTGTTCTTTGTACCTTTGGTTTGGAGCAATTTGTGAGAGTGGGAGGTCCCTGACCCTTTTGGAGCTTCTTTTCTAACCTGACCGGGGAAGTCCCCGTGTTGCAACCCTCTGATTATATATAGCTGAGCTAGATGATCGTCTGCTCTACATCAGTGATCCTCTTTTCTTGGATCTGCCTTAGCCCTGGCACTTTTGGAAGATAAAGGCACTTTACCATTCTTGGTCATAAATTCCTTGAATCCCTTCCTTAGCTTTTAGGCTTTGCATTTACATCTTGTTCTGTCCTGGATGCTTTCATGGCAGGAACTAGCATGTCATTTCACATTCTCCCATTTGGTTTATCACTAGCTATTTCTTCAGACTGGCTCTCCCCTTTGGCAGTGCTGGGCTTCTCCACCAATCTAGCTACATAGCCTTCTTCCCTAGAATTTTCGGCACGGTTTTAGATTTGTCATCTCTGATCTTCCCTTTTCTTCCTTGTTCAAAGCCATTGTTTACTTTGGATGTATCTTTTGCCTGAATAAAAAACATGTTCTCAGCCAATTTGTGGGCTAACCCAAGCTGTGGCAATGATAGAGGCTGTGGGCGCAGGTTACCTGTGTTTTACTTCCCTGCCATTGTCTCAAACACTTCCTGAGGAGAGAGATGGGACCTTGCCCTGATTTTCCCCATTCATACTAATTTTTCATTCTCAGTTAGTGAACATAGAGAATCAGAATTCTTACTTTCAGAACATAGAATTGGGGGTACAATTTAACTATTCAACCCAAACATAGAGTGTAACAACAGATTTATGATTTTTCTGGTATCTAAATAAAGAAATAAGGTAAATTAGGGAAAAACCAAGCATCTGGTTTAACTCCAGGCCTGAATATGAAAAGAGAGCAGAAAAGGGACTAACGAGGGGCCAGGGGGTGGGGGAGGGGAGGCGTGAGCTAGCAGGGCCACAAAAATACTTGGAAATTGAAGCTATCATTGTGGTCTAAACTTGGCCAGTGTTTCACTGATAAAACATAGACGCTTGGGTATTCATTTGTGTCTGGTAACACGTAGAAATTTTTCCCAGTTCCTTCCTTGTAAATCTGCTAGAGGGATGTAATGAAATAGAGATCCTGGGATAACAGTTCATGTTAAGGGCAGACTACTGTAGTTCTGATATAAGTGGGAAGAATGCAGAAAGCTGGCTTGTTTACAAGAGGACTGTTAAAATGGCATTTTCTCATTCAGTTGAAAGCCAGCAATGAAAATTAGTGCAAAAGGAAACTAATAGGAAAATGTGCCAAGCCAGTGAACTATTATATTGATCAAAGAGGAATCAAATGATGTCAGACATAATTCACTAGCAACAAAAATCAGTGAGGCTAAAATAATTTGCCTTTGAAAATGATTGAATTAAAAGGAGGCTAATTGCCAAACTCTTAGAACATTTCATTTCTACTTTGAACACCACCAGAGGAATTCCTAACTTTTTTACTCTTTGCTGTTATTGATACAGAGAATGATGAATAGCCTAGAGTGATTTGAACTAAGTCTAGGATAAGGGTAATTATAAAAGGTAGGGCCTTGCCTTCTGCAGTGATAATTAAGGATAATTAACTCATGTAAGATTATTTGCTGGGCCCTTACAAGAGCTTCTAAGAGCTATGGTCCCTGTTGAATGGTGTATTAGTCAGCCAAAGGGGTGCTAATGTGAAATACCAAAAACGGGTTGGTCTTTACAAAGGGTATTTATTTGGGGGTAGAAGTCCACAGATACCAGGCCATAAAGTGTTGTTTTTTCTCTCAGCACAGTCCATTGCCATGTGTTAGAGCAAGACAGCTGCCAGCGTTTGTCAGGGTTCAGGCTTCTGGGGTTCCTCTCTTCTCGGGACTGTGTTTCTCTCTGGGCTTAGCTCCTGGTTCCTCCACAAGGTCAGCTGTAGACGATCAGGCAAATGGCTTGCTTCTCTTCTCCTGGGGCCTTCTTTCCAACATTAAAACTGCTTCTCAAAAGACTGCTTCAAATCTGTTTTTTGCCTTGCCTTTTATATTCAATTCCCCACCCACCAGGGGGTGGGGCTCAACACCCTACTACCTGACATGGCCCAGTCAACGCCCTAATCATAATTTAAGCATGCCCAGATTAACAGATTAGATTACAGGCATGATCCAATTATATTTTTGGAATTCATAATTACATCAAATTCCCCAACGGTTACATTCCACCCTCTGAATTTTAAAAATACACTATAATTTTTAAAAAAACTTAAATCAGTAACAATTCAAGTACAATATTATATCATAGGCAGTTTAAAGAAATACAGTTTGTCTTCAGGCAAAATTTTGTCTGCTGTAGACCTCTGAAACTTACAAAACCATTTAACTGCTTCCAATATACAAATGGAAAGACAAAGGATAAACATTTTCAATATCATAAGGAGAAATTGGGATGTTAAACATGAGTCATGGATCCTCTATAGTTCAGGAAACCTGCAGGGCATCCTCCATTCGATTTTAAAGTTTGAGAGTCATTCTTAAGACGTTGGTTTCTTCTCCTTGGGGCCACATGGGGACCCACCCTCTCCACAGGCTTGCCCAATGGCTACTTTCTTGGTTCCACCCTCTTCAAGCATCTGGGTGTTGACCAAGCTCCAGACCTCAACCTCCAAGGGTGTTGGGGTGATTGCCACACCTTACCCAATCTTTGGGTTAGAGTCTTAGCCCCCCTAGTACAGTGAGGTGAAGACAACATTCCCCCTAACCTTTGGCAAACAGGTTCAACTTTCTCAGAGCAACGAGTTGA